>JAFMSR010000006.1:19202263-19454262 GCA_022818135.1 Saxidomus purpurata | reverse complement strand
GTGTTAAAACTAGATTAAATACAATTTTAAGTGAATAAATTCTTACAAAAGTGACGTTTTCTGATTCCAAATTATAATTATATTACCAAGGGCCCCGCAAGTCAGGATGGCCGAGTGGTTAGCGCTCTGGACCACCAATCTATTCAGCTGTATAACATGACTTTCATATTTTCTCTGCTGTAAATTCCATTTAGAAAAAATCTATCATCTTTTCATGTTTAGATTGTTTATAGTCCCAAAATACCATGGGAATTCTCCCTTGTTGACCTTTCCTAGACCAATATCTACAATTAGTTTTTTCTCTAAAAAAAAATCAATAAATTTTGAAATGACCTGTTTAAAACTGGCCAAAAGTTGGCTTTCTTTTTCTACACATTCTACTGCCTTGTCTACCCATTCTTCCGGGTTGTTGCGGTAATTTTTCTGGAAATAAAGAAAAAAATAACACAGGTTATTTCCATAAAAAAATACTGTAAAAGTTTGCCCAAACATAATGCTGGAGTCATAAAGGGTTGGTAGCAGGGCTCAAACCAAATTATCTACTCACATCTTAAAATGTATTAAAATTTGTGACCTTGACCTTAAATAAACATTTTGGCAGGTAACGTTTTCAATGATCCTTCTTTCACAGAAACAAAAAACACGTCATAACAATTACTTTGAAAAGAAGTAAAACTCAGGTCTTGGCTGTAACCCACTCTCTAAACATGAAAATTAGGACATCAACCTACCATTATTTCGTCTCTGGCTGTCTGGATCTTCAACTTGTTTATAAACGTATCTTTTTCTTTACACGCCACATCATCTATCTCGTTAGTGAACTTTTCAAACAGCTTCTCCTTTCGCTCCTGTGCCATCTCATGTGAAACATCATTGCTCAGTTTCTGAACATCCTTTCTGTTGGCATTTAACAAAGAAACACAATGTAAACTGCTGTAAATTAGGTTACTTTTGTGTGATGAAAATTTCACGATATGATAGCAGTCTAGCAGATGAAATTCTTTATGAAATAAAAATCTGCTAAATTAAAGGAGACTTCTCCATCAATAAATATATGTAAAAGGAATCTTTTAAATTAGTAAAGAGGGGAATACGGCGTATTCAATACGCCAAAAAATAGCTAAATAAACTGTCTAGATGAAAGATAGATAAGTCTGTTCAAGAAACTTCATAGGATGCGAGGGGTTCGACATTAAAGGAAGACAGACAGGAGAAAGAGTCAAAGGTTGCAGACAACACCAGAACTTACGACGCATTGTAACACTCTTGAAACCAGGAGTCCAGCTTCCAACGGACGTACATTATATCTTTGTGTAAATCTGAACAAATGTTCTCCCAGGCTTCATAAAGCTCCTTCATTTTCTCATTATCTTTCATCTAAAATATAAATAAACTTAGAATTTATACCATCAAATTCTTTTTATAAATCATTCTTATAACTAGAAATGAATCCATATATGACAAATATGCTACAAACGAAATGTTACTGCCAGTAGGCTTCACATTTTGGCTATTAAGTAAAATTTCCTATAAAGCTAGATAACTCTTTGTCAAATAAGTTTGGTGATATGCAACACAATTTCAAGACTTGGCAATCAGCCATTTTTACTAGATCAAGGATCATAGACCCCGTTCTCAAATCTAGTTGCCAGGTGAACAACTTCATTGTTAAATGCTCCCGTGTTTCATATCTCTAATGACGATACTTTCAACAGAAATTTCACGAAAATTCACAATTTCAAGGGTTGACCACAAAATTATCGCAACGTATATGAAATAATGAAGGACATACTACAGTTTTGCAGTCAACCCTCGATATACCCTTACCTGTTCAACAAAAACAACAATACTCTCACACTGATTATCATCAGTTAGACACGGTTGGTCACACAACATTGCCTCCGCCATCACTGCTTACAATTTTCATACACTCATCAATAGACTTTCTGCTTTACTGAAAGTGTTTGTTTCCTGAAACAATACGTGCAAATGTATGAAACTGTTAATTAGGCTACGAGTATAATGGCCCTTTGAATACTTTCGAGATTCATTAAGTTGTTTCAATTATTTTAGTTGAATTCTAACTATTCTTGTAATCAGTATCACAGATGCTTTGGGTATGGACCTTTCCACCAGCTCCCATACTGATATGTTATGAAAATGGTCAATAAAATAAGAATAAGAGGAACAACACGTCAAACACCAGCAGATGGTAGACTATTACTTATTAATCGACCGGTTTTTGTCCAGCACTGACCTTCATCAGGATGTAATGAAAATGTTTGAAATATTTGTTGAATCATACATAGTGAACTACAAATTAATTCTTCTGCTACCAATATAGGACAGGGGTCGTTACACACTGTAAAGTTGACCTCAAACAGGGGTTCAAAAATGTATAAGAAATAGCCGCCTATCTCCAATGGTGTGTTCCCCTATAAAACATCAAGATTTCCGTACAGTTAAAACTATGTCAATGTACAGTGGTCTAGTAGGTGGATGTGACAGCAGCTGATTGCATGGCCGCCGTGAAACGCTCTACACTGGTCATTTCAGCCACCGTGAAACCCTCTACGCCGGTCATTTCAGCCACAAAGAGCTGGCTCCAATCCTGGTTGCTCTGCCAGTAGAAGTAGTACTTGTAGACTAAACTCTGTGCCCTGGAATGATATAGCTTCTTGTTCTCCTGTCATTCGGGCGGAGTATTGAACCAGGATTGACAGCAACTAGATGGTGCTGCATCTTGTACCCTTTTCTTCAGTCAGCAAGTAATTTCCACCCTAGGCCCTGAAGCATACTGGTAATACAGCCAGGTGTTCTGCATCTGTAGTTGTTCAGCACAAATCAGTGCCTCCTCATCTCTGAAGGATTTTTGTCTTATCAATGTCAGATCCCTGATTAAAGGGTATTGTACGTCCCAGACTGAGGATGTGTACGCTAGTGTTGGGATGATGAATGCAGAATAGGTTGCTTGTCTTGCTTCTTTGACAACATTGTAGATGCTTTGTGATGAAAGCCTATTGTCTTCGAAGCTTTCACTATCACACTGTCAGGAGAGATCATTGCTGATATATACATGTAGCGACTCGATCCAAGATGTGTTGCGCTGTCAAATTTTTTCAGGGTGTGACCGTGTAGTTGGTATTGTGGTTCACATGTAAACCCAAGATTTGTATACTAGTAGATGCTAATAACTTGTTTTTTTGGCAGATGGAACTTGTCAGATCTACAATTCAATTGGTCTAGCACATCAGGGTCTTCTTGGAGGATATTGGCAGCATGATGGCCATCATCAGCAAACAACTGCGTGTCTGACATTGTAGTCGTTGATAAATGCCAAGAATAAGAGGGGTCCCAGTTCTGTTCCTTGTGGAACGCCGGTGACAACTGCTTTCTCAGAAAGCAATGGAAATTTATATTCATTGTTTGACATGAGATGCTATTCAGATGATAGTGTAACATATCATCACACACTTGCTAACTTTTACATTTACGGATCGGTATACTTTGCAGACGGACTTTGCAGACAACATAAACAAAGAAGGATTTTGCAGACAACATACACAAAGAAGGATTTTAGATTTTGCAGACAAGATAGATTGTACAGGAAAAGGTGTTAGATCTACATAAGGAGGTGTGAATGTGAAACTTTATAGATTAAGGCTGCTTTTATTAAAATTTAAGTTTGAAAAAATAACTTTACAATCCACAAATTGTTTATTTGATAAAGTTTTAAAATGTTTTTATAATATAGACAACACAGTTTTTATAAATTGAACTGTAAATTTTGCAATTTCTAGTAATGATGTGTTAATGAATTAATTAAGAAGTGCCAGATAACTAACTTGTATCATAGTATTGGGGAAATAAATTCTATAAAAACTAAGTTAGTTAATTAAATCCTCTATATGTGTGTAATCATGATCTATTAGTTTTTACCAATTTGTTCTTTATTTAACTTGTCTGCAAAATTCAAAGTACACTTTGTCTGCAAAATACTGAATTTACAAATTTGTTCTTTATCTAACTTGTCTGCAAAATTTCAAAGTACAGTTTGTCTGCAATATACTGAATTTACCAATTTGTTCTTTATCTAACTTGTCTGCAAAATTCAAAGTACACTTTGTATGCAAAATACTGAATTTACAAATTTGTTCTTTATCTAACTTGTCTGCAAAATTTCAAAGTACACTTTGTCTGCAATATACTGAATTTACCAATTTGTTCTTTATCTAACTTGTCTGCAAAATTCAAAGTACACTTTGTATGCAAAATTACAAATTTGTTCTTTATCTAACTTGTCTGCAAAATTCAAAGTACAGTTTGTATGCAAAATACTGAATTTACCAATTTGTTCTTTATCTAACTTGTCTGCAAAATTTCAAAGTACAGTTTGTCTGCAATATACTGAATTTACCAATTTGTTCTTTATCTAACTTGTCTGCAAAATTCAAAGTACACTTTGTATGCAAAATACTGAATTTACCAATTTGTTCTTTATCTAACTTGTCTGCAAAATTTCAAAGTACAGTTTGTCTGCAAAATACTGAATTTACCAATTTGTTCTTTATCTAACTTGTCTGCAAAATTTCAAAGTACAGTTTGTCTGCAATATACTGAATTTACCAATTTGTTCTTTATCTAACTTGTCTGCAAAATTCAAAGTACACTTTGTCTGCAAAATACTGAATTTACCAATTTGTTCTTTATTTAACTTGTCTGCAAAATTCAAAGTACACTTTGTCTGCAAAATACTGAATTTACCAATTTGTTCTTTATTTAACTTGTATGCAAAATTCAAAGTACAGTTTGTCTGCAAAATACTGAATTTATCATTTTGTTCTTTATCTAACTTGTCTGCAAAATTCAAAGTACAGTTTGTTTGCAAAATACTGAATTTACAAATTTGTTCTTTATCTAACTTGTCTGCAAAATTCAAAGTACAGTTTGTCTGAAAAATACTGATATATCAATTTGTTCTGTATTTAACTTGTCTGCAAAATTCAAAGTACAGCTTGTCTGCAAAATACTGAATTTACCAATTTGTTCTTTATCTAACTTGTCTGCAAAATTCAAAGTACACTTTGTTTGCAAAATACTGAATTTAACATGAAAAATTAGTGCTCCAAACATGTAATTAATAAAGTTTTAAAGTTGTGCCGTTCTTTTCAGTAAGTATGAAATATTTTTTAACATTATTCTCCAAATGATTGTACTGTAAATTGAGCATTACAGATGTGAGACATTGGAAAAGCTGTGGAATGAATATTAATTGAACACTTATAATTTGTAAAAGAAATGCACAACTTGTACTTGATTAATCAAAGCAAAGCAGCTTGTAAATTCAGTCATTTCAAGGAAAGAAATTATCATTTTGGTATCAAGTAGTACTAAATATTTTTTGATGAATGTAAAGCATATTTCAGATAATGACATGGAAGCTAAACTGTAGTTCATTAATACATGTCTGTGATGAAATAATACATTTTTTTAAATTTAAAATCTCCTGTTGTAAAAATGTGTCAGTCAGTTCTGCTTAATTAGGTGACAAATTTACTACCCCAATATACAGTCCATACAGCCTGGGGTAATGTTTCACAAATATCATCATCACTGTTTATTGCTATAATCCTTTTATCACCTAAATATTCCCTCAGGGAAAAATTAATAGATATAGACAATTTGAATCAGTATTTTGCAGACAGACTGTACTTTGAATTTTGCAGACAAGTTAAATAAAGAACAAAATGATAAATACAGTATTTTGCAGACAAACTGTACTTTGAATTTTGCAGACAAGTTAGATATAGAACAAAATGTTAACTGATAAAGACACATTGAATGAGTATTTTGCAGACAAGCTGTACTTTGAATTTTGCAGACAAGTTAGATAAAGAACAAATTGGTAAATACGTTGTTTTGCAGACAGACTGTACTTTGAATTTTGCAGACAAGTTAAATAAAGAACAAAATGATAAATTCAGTATTTTGCAGACAGACTGTACTTTGAATTTTGCAGACAAGTTATATATAAAAGAACAAATTTATAAATTCAGTATTTTGCAGACAGACTGTACTTTGAATTTTGCAGACAAGTTAAATAAAGAACAAATTGATAAATTCAGTATTTTGCAGACAAACTGTACTTTGAATTTTGCAGACAAGTTAAATAAAGAACATATTGTTAACTGATAAAGACACATTGAATGAGTATTTTGCAGACAAAGTGTACTTTGAATTTTGCAGACAAGTTAGATAAAGAACAAATTGGTAAATACGTTGTTTTGCAGACAGACTGTACTTTGAATTTTGCAGACAAGTTAAATAAAGAACAAATTGGTAAATACATTGTTTTGCAGACAGACTGTACTTTGAATTTTGCAGACAAGTTAAATAAAGAACAAAATGATAAATTCAGTACCTATTTTGCAGACAAACTGTACTTTGAATTTTGCAGACAAGTTAGATAAAGAACAAATTGATAAATTCAGTATTTTGCAGACAGACTGTACTTTGAATTTTGCAGACAAGTTAAATAAAGAACAAATTGGTAAATTCAGTATTTTGCAGACAAAGTGTACTTTGAATTTTGCAGACAAGTTAGATAAAGAACAAATTGTTAACTGATAAAGACACAATGAATCGGTATTTTGCTGACAAGCTGTACTTTAAATTTTGCAGACAAGTTAAATAAAGAACAAATTTGTAAAAACTAATAGATCATGATAACACACATTTAGAGGATTTAATTAACTAACTTAGTTTTTATAGAATTATTTCCCCAATACTATGATACAAGTTAATTATCTGGCCCTTTTTAATTAATTTATAACACATATCACTACAAGATGAAGAAATTACAAGAAATTTGCAAAATTTACAGTTCAATTTATAAAAACTGTGTTGTCTACATTGTAAAAACATTTTACAACTTTATCATATAATCAATTTGTGGATTGTAAAGTTATTTTTTCAAACTTAAATTTTAATAAAAGCAGCATTAATCTATAAAATTTCACATTCACACCTCCTTATGTAGATCTAACACCTTGTCCTATACAATCCATCTTGTCTGCAAAATCTAAAAATCCCTCTTTGTGTATGTTGTCTGCAAAATCCTTCTTGTTTATGTTGTCTGCAAAGTCCGTCTGCAAAGTATACCGTCCCTACATTTACTTATTTTAAATCATATGGCGTCAAATATTTCAAAAACTATAATAAATGAGAGGAAAATCTGTTAAAAAACAACATACCTCAGGATCTCTCAACTGTCACTGGGTCAGTTTGATTTTGCAAAATCCACAAAGTGAAAGTAGGTTACAAGCTTTAAGGTGTATGCATCAATAACCAATCAATGTACAGCGATAAATATATTAGGCCAATCATAATGTAGAATAGAAATGGATTTCCACGAAATCTATTTTTAACATTCTCAGGAAAATACGCAACTGAGGATGAGAGCAAATGAAGCGTTTTTAGATTACTACACAGAAAATCTGTTTACCTTACCTTTTTAAAACTAGAAAGCTCATTTTGAACTCAGCTTTACATGTTAGTTTTTATATTTGGCTAGATCGGTTAAAATTCGTCAAGGTGGCAAAGGGAAAATAACAAAGATGGCGAACCTGAGTTCGCTTCTCTATTTTGTGGGAGTTTATTTCGTAAGTTTCTTGTATATTGCAGCCGAATGGCCAATGTTATATCAAGTCAATATATAGTCAACTTTGTATCCAGCCAATAATGATTTCTCTAGCAGTTAATTAAACGAACATGTCAAAGATAATTTAAAGAAATCGTAGGAAACTGCCACGTCAGTCTAAACGGTAAACCGATGTGTAAACCACAGACACTTGGGTTTATGTCACAGGTGTGCGTATTAGCTAACTCTAAAAAATCGCTTGTTCACAACATTTACCACAACGTCCTAAGTTTTGCATCGCAGAACGAGATTTCTAACATCATCTGATATTGATAACCATACAACGAATTACGGACACTTCGGACCACGGACATTTCGGACCAGATTTGTAGACACTTTTCTGACCAGATTTGTAGACACTTCGGACCCAGATTTGTAATCATTATAAATCATAGAAATAAAACGAAATTAATATAACTATAGGTGCTACCTATCTACGGGAAAAACTAAATACATTAATTAATTTGTAACTGTTATCATAATAAGTAATACACCACATGTACTACAGTCTAACCAAAGAAACATTAAAAAAAAAATAACACGAATCATACTGTAATACAAATTTCCGTATAATGGTACGATGACGTCCATTAAACAACGCTTCAGTTCGTGGTCAGTAGACGCTTTTTGAATAACGCAACGTAACGATTACCTCCCCTTACAGCGCGGTAGCTGCGTCAATTCAGCGTTCCTGACAAAATTGGGAAAATACTTTTATATATAATTAATTTCTTTTAAAAAGTTTTAAAAAATCGTTAAGTTTAACAACCAGTAATTAGCTGGTTGTTGAAGAATGAAAACAGGGGGAAGAGTTGTTTTCGGAAATGTTTTAGTCATTACCACCGGAAGTCGAAATCCAAAATGGCTCCTGTAACGGAGAACCTAAATTCAACTTGGACGTATATATATTGAAATTATTGTAAATTCATTTTACACTTAATTCATCAATAATTTTTAATTCACGTGTAACTTAAGGACGGGAAAAACCTGGTTTTCCCGTATTATCATATTAATATAATATGTTTATTTAAAAAGGTATTATTTTTAAGTTTAACTAGCGGTATAACGTGTTATAAGTCATGAAATATTTTGTGGCTGTAATTTGCAAACATTGTAACAAGTTGTTGTTTTAACAATTGACACGTTCGGTCACTGTCTCGCACCTTTAAGAGCGTTGTGTATAGTGTCAAATTGGACAAGACAGTTATGAATAAATTAAATAAAATGATGTTCCGTTATTTCTAGGGTTTTTTTAACTTTCAAATGTAATTACTAAAATCAATACATCTAATCAAATCACATGCTAAAACATCTATAGAATCGTGGTTTTGCTCCTTCAACTCTTTTGTGAACGGTAAAACAATTTGAAAGTTGTGATGCAATTATAATCAGTAAATCATATCACTAATTGTTGACTACATAATAAGTTAAACATCTATAGTTCAAGTCAAGTCAAGTCAAATTCCATTTATTCTCTCATTCAATATACAAATGAAACAATGATTGTAGCAAAATTATATCAGAGGCTAAGAATTTAAACAAGCAAAGTTCAAAATTTTCAAAAATAGGTTTAATTGGTGCAATTAATCAAACTGCTAAACTCGCGTTTTCGATTAATTTCTTTAATCTTCATCGGTAATTTCGAAACCGTTCTTTTTAATATTAGTCGGCATTCAATTCTACATTAGTAGTTGATTACATAACTAAGTTAATTTTGTAGCAATTTCATATATCAAAGCAGCGGATGTCGGAACAAATACCATCGCGGGCTTCTTTGTAGAGTTCACAACCATTATCAAAGAAAGTCTAAAACTGCCAATTAGCTAAATAAAAGTATCGCAGTATCGTCCTTTTTTATGACAAAGGAAATAGATCATCGGCTCAGCAATTCTTCTTCATGTTTGGGCTGTTTTTAAATTGATTGTTTTACATCAACTTTTAGAGATTTATCGTCAGTTGCGGTGCCAATATGAGAAAGTTATGATTAATAATATAATCATGACGATATTTTGCAATTGTAGTTCATGGTCCGAAGTGTCACATAATATTTTGCTATAATATTTTCATGGTCCGAAGTGTCATATAAGAGTTTGCGACAATATATTTTCATGGTCCGAAGTGTCTATTAATGTGGTCCGAAGTGTCTATAAATCTGGTCCGAAGTGTCTATAAAATCTGGTCCGAAGTGATGGTCCGAAGCGTCCGTGGTCCGAAGTGGGTCGGCACCCCATACAACAGTCAACATCCTGAACATTACCATTCAACACACAAAGAGCGTGTTTTCCATGGCACGAGTACTCTGTAGACTAACTGTATCGGCTCCACAGGCAAACCATTACGGTTTTCAGAGACTTATTTTTCTTGCGTACTCATTAGCCTTAAAGAACACAAACAGTTATCAATCGGCGAATGAGGGGGCAGTTTCGGTTCCATTACGAAAATTTTTTTTATGTATGATAAATGAATAATCCTATGATAATTGTGTATTTGCTAAATTAATAACTTATTTCTATTACAATTTATATCCATACTTATATTTTTGGTAACTTTAATTGTAGAAAATGATGAAATTATATACAAGAAAGAAAAGAATCACGGGCGAAGGCATATATAGTAGCTATATAGGCTTCGTCAGACTACAATTTCATGAATGTGCATAATTGATTGCAGAAATTAATTAAATTGTACTTTCAGTATTTCAACAAAATATCAAAAATGTATTTCTTGATAAGTTTAGCAAATTTGTACTAGAATTTAAAAGATACAAAAAAATAAACACAAGTGGTACAAACGAACAAAACAGAATAAGTTTTACTGTCTGTTATTACGATCGACGTTTTGACTGAATCAGAGTCTTCATCAGGATGAATTATTAAATTTAAATGAAAAAATAAAACAAAGAAAATACGTGGTGAGGGAGTATTCTTTTTTCATACAGAAACACTTCTACAGCGTCTTTTGTGCATTTACCATTAATATACACAGTCAACCATAAATTACTTTTTTAATTAAACAAAAGAATAAAGAATTAATCAAGTAATTTTCAATAAAATTTTTTGAAAAATGTCAAGGTGAGTTGACATGTTTTGAAAACGGAAGCAATTAGATGATAAATAGAAATGGCAAGAACAGCGTGAGAGTTTTTTGCCATAACTCATCAACTTCTACGGGCATGGACCTATACTTACTACGGCTTAATTACACATCAGTCATGACTTTAGATAATATTTTTAAAATAATCTACTAATTAATGAAATGATTTTTATGTAACAATGTCTTAAAGGAAGTCAGCACCATATTCTAAAGAAAGAAAATTAATGTAAATACTTGGAAAAAGGTACCTGTGCAAATTTTCATTTAGGGCAAACAGTACATAGCTTCATACTCAGTTGAAAAAACGGGCTAACAAAAGTTTTAATACAAATATTGAAAAGTGTTGCCATAATACTGAGAGTTAATAAAAACAGAGAAAATGTGTTAAAATGCTAACATACTTCTACAACTGAAAGTATATAAACGGGTGTTCGGTCAGTTTTTATTCATTTATTCCCTTACTTTTCCGGGTAGAAGTATTTTATTAATTATTAAAAATATCAATTTAAAACGATGCTGTTTTTACACAAAATGATTTCTTTTTAAGAAACACAGAATAATTATCGTGGCTTTGAAAGTGTCATCATAGTACCAAATAATGATACTAGTAGAAGATACAAAAAAGAAAAGAAAAACGCAACGAAGTTGTTTTCTTTCTTCTGACATGACGTTTATAGATATGTAGAAATATAAATGAATATATCTATTAGCTTTAACATTATTATTTAAAGTGACATTCTGCGCATCTTACTGCACATAGTGTATTTTGGTGACAGTTTTATAAAAGCAATTTTTGGTTGCTGTTCATTTAAATGTGTTAAATTAATGATTATGCCGCATTAGTATTTGAAGTTGGTGCTTTAGATATAAAAAAATCGGACTCATAAAATGATGTTTGTAGAGATTTCGGCAGTGGAAGGGAAGCAACTCCTGCATGCAGTTGTTCTTTTCTTAAATTGACTCTCCCAGTCAAATAAGAAAATCAATATTTGGAAAGTTATTATTTCATACTGGTAGCGTGAAGAGTTTGGTGTATTGGGTTAAAAGCTATTATTTCCTCTACGCTTTTGTACACACACCATATTCAGCTGGATTTTTACTTGAAAAAAATGCGCATAATCAAATGTCACTTTAGCTAAAGTTTAGAATTCCAATAAAACAATTTTAGTAGAATACCTTAAAACATCATCACAACATTTAAAAGATATAAAGGCAGAAGACAAAAAAAATACTGTGTATACAGTTTTATTTCAGTTTACATGAACCTATATAGTATATAATACACATGTGTATTTAGGTCCGTGCAGTTATTTATTACGCCTGCCCCTGTGTATTAAAACTATTAATCGTTGCAGAGATTATTATAAATTTTAAGTCATACCCCCATTTAGACAAAAAGGGACAAATTAAAAAAGGTTTTAAGTAAAATGTATTTAAAACTGTTGCCGTACCATTTTATAAAAGAAAATAATCTTCTAGTTAGTAGATGTGTACGTCGTTTACTTTTTTCATTGATCATGCTAAACATTAACTTTAAATATATTTGAATGATTAAAAGAATAAAATATGATTAAACATCAGTAGACAGCTTTTAACAATCTCGATAAAGTGTTTTATAAAACAAATTTAAATGATAAAATGATAGATCAATATATCAGTATATATCGCTTAAACAGTAACTGCCCCCTCAGTGGCTGATACGGTCGATATTCATTAATGACGCGCATGTGCAGAAGTCTGTGAAAACTCGTATTTTACCAGGCTTACGAAATTGCCCGATCCAGCTTTCGAAAATCAACTTTGCTAATGCTATTTTTCACTTGAATGTTAGTTCTGGCTTCCAAAAGTCAAAACTCTAAATGCTGCAGTTATATTTTGTTTTTGTCAGGTGAGGCTTTACCCATTCTGTCAAGCATTTAAACCAGGTACGCTGAAGTTGTTTTAGCTAGAATAATGTTTGAACACATCAAGTATGATATAAACATCTAAAACAGATTTGGAAATTTCAGAATAATTGTTAATGTTTTCTTGCAAAATTTGTCTCTGAATTGTCAAGAAAAGACATTTTTGGCATTTTTTTGAAAACTTATAGACAGAAATCTATGAAACAGCTCAGATTCATAGAAAATGCACACATAGTTATATAAAAATTAAAATGAAGATGCACAAAGATATAGTTTGTTGCGCTGGTGCATATTTTGATCTCATATAAAATATAATGGAAGCTGAAAGTAGAACCACCTCTATAGCCTAGTAGTGGAGTGCCCACTTCGAGTGCTGGAGGTCTTGGGTTCACTCCCTGGCCGTGTCATACCAAATATGTAAAAAAATGGCACTGGTAGCTCCCTTGCTTGGTGCTCAGCATTAAAAGGGAAACTTTTCAGTCGAATGAATTAGGCTAGTATACAATGTACTGAGTAAAAGATGTTTGTTAATTTTTAAAACAGCCTCTTGTCAGCTGATTTTTGTGTCCTTTCTGAGCACAAACATCACAACCCCTAAAGTGTCTGGTCACGACGTTCATTCTCTAAACATTCATACCATTGTACCAATGACTTTTTAGTGGCTCAGCTTCTTTCAGGTGACCAGTCACACAAGTTCAACTGTACATTTGTTTATATGCTAAACTTTTTCACAAATATTTGCATATTTTTGGACTTTCTACAACACATTTACAATGTATATAGTTACACAAACAACAATTTTGCTGATTTTTTTTTTCCAGATACAGCTGGGACTTGGTGACTGTAGTAAATTCACAGAGGAGGAGTGTAGAAGTCTTGGATTCACACCAAATCTGCAGTGCACATCTTGTAACCTACTAGATGAATTTAATCTCGCCAAAATAAAAGATGACTGTCAGAATTGCTGTCTGGATGATGTCAGTTCAGATGAAGCCTTAAAAGTAAGCAAAGGGGGATTGATGGGGGATGTAACCGTAAAATTTAAGATGACTGTCTTAATTGTAATAATAATAATATAGTCTTTATTTAATGAGGCTGCATATTTGCCAAAGCAATCTTCCATATGGGCCTCAATAAAAAAAATGCTTCGGCCAGAAATTAATTGCTGTATGGAAGAATCTCCTTTATCAGTACCCTCATCCCGCCTCACTCCCTTGTTTCTCAACCGCAGAAGGTCTGATTCCTTAATTGGTTTATGACCCCTATCTGTAAAGAAGTGAAGTAAAGTATGCCTCAATTACTAGAATCGTGATGCATTTGTGATGAAGTCTAAAAGTAGGAGGCTGGGTGTGTAACCTTTCAAAGACAAAAAATTCATTGGTCAGGCAGAGTTTTATGTTTGCCCGACCAAATGTCATGCACTGTTAAAAACATTCATGGAAGACTGAACGCCCAGAACCCATGTTCCAAGTCTGTTTGCTCAAGTATCAGAAAATACCTTTTAAAATTGAAAACTTTGCTTCCAGAAGAATGTAACACATTTATATATTAAAAAAGTTCTTTTATTATACTTAGTCTAATAGATGCTTCTCCAAGTAGGGATGTAATTGATTAAAATTTTTGTATCGATACATCGATTTAGAAATATCGACGATACAGCGATATATCGATACATGGGCGTAAAAAAGTCACTGACTACATTTTCTACCAAAATTTTGATTTTATTTGTGCTAAACATATGGTTCTGGTCTATAATATATAATAACCCTTGCAGTGCTGAAAAATATTTGCCTATGAGACCACATTTCATTAAATTATCATTTGTTAGAAAAACCACAGAACTCTGGGTAGAGTGATGGTTTATATTCCGGTTGAGTTTTGATGGAATTTTAGAACGTGAAACTGTAGATCATTACACGGTATAACATGATTCGATATACGATTTTTCAAAACGGCAATCGATATCGAATCGAAAGTGTTTTATCATTGATATATCGATATCGTTTGAATCGATTACATCCCTATCTCCAAGGATTTTAAATGTTTTGTCTAACTTTTAATATGAGGCCAGTGTGGGTTACAACAAAATGGCAAGCAGGGCAGGGAGGGGGTCCTTCATGTGGCAGGGGATATATCTGTCTGTGTGTCAGACTGCCATAATTCATTATCTGAATTTTAAGCGAGTATGCAGTAGATTATAAGCAATGTAATTTTCAATGGATTTTAGAACCTTATTCAAATACATTTTTACAGGTTTATCCTCATGCAGAATTGGTCGTGTGTGGATGAAAATTGGGGAGATATCCTCAGGTGCAGGGTAAGTGCTTACTTATTTATATACTTTGATTTTTTCCAATTCACCTATAGTTAGAATTATAATTTTTCTATTTTATCACAATACATTTGTATATGATTGGATTTGTTATGGTAACTAGCATATTTAACTACATGTACATGCATTAACTGCTTCCTGAATTGCAATTCATTTTTGTTGCGGGAAAAACCCAAGATGGCGGCTATATTCTTTGTGATATGAATTTTTTGCTCTAAAAGGGAACAAAGCCGCAACTTTCAGGGTAGAAGTGTGGTGGTTTTGTTGCTACCCCAACACTTTTTGTAAGCCTAGGGGTGGTTTATTATATACTTACACAAGTTGACTGTAGGGCCAACTGGCTGTTAGATTCCACTACCCCAGTGTTATAATTCATAAACATTTGTATGTACTTAATCAAATACCAGTATAAAGACCAATGGGCCTTTTTGATTCATTAGCTGAATTTTAAAGTACATAGTAATAAACCAATTATGATAACTATACAATTATAGATTAATATCGAGGTAAATGTATAATGGAATTACAAAGTCCTGGGTCAATATCATCTTTTCACAGGTCTGCAAAACTATATATTGACCTCAACATAAGCCTACAATTATCTATAATTATTATATCTTATACCTCATAAAAAGGAGTGAAACTACGCGAAAAATAGCAGAAATGACGTCTTGAAATCTGCGCAGGTCTATCAGTAGATCAGGATTGAGTATTTATAATTGGTGTGTGATAATAATGAGAATTATGATTATCATTGATGTGTATTTTTGTTTTGCAGCCTTCGTGAAGAGCGAGAGGCCTAATCAGTTTCCGGGTCTAACAGTAAAATATTTACGAGGCGCCGATCCTGAGATACGCCTGATGGATGAAAATAAAGATGTAAGAGAGACATTAGGGATAGAAAAATGGAACACTGATTCTATGGAAGAGTTCTTTCACCAGAGATTGAAAAAGTAGAAGTTGAATGTAACTGTTTTTAGGATATGTGTAGCTGAGTGTGACATGTTAGTGATTGATTGATTGATTGATTGATGATTGGTTGTAGATTTCATGATTGTTGTTATTGATGCATAAAAATTTATCCCGCACAAACAGCTATGGTGCTACAGGGTTGTCTGTTGGGTATATATGACAAGAGCAAGTATGCATAATTTTTTATGTTATAATAAGAACAGATAAAATCATCAAATTACCAGAATTACAATATCATTACTTACAGGTTGTAAACTACATACAGTTAAACTTTGTTAGCTTGAACTCGAAGGGACTGTCGATTTTAGTTTGAGGGATAGGTGGTTCGAGCCATCGAGGTCCGTAAGTCAGAGGTAGATTTACTGCAGAAACTTGACTTTCTTAAAACGAAACCGTTTCAACATGTTTTATGTCATGGGAAAACTGATAAAACACAAAATGTATTTATTTATTGCAACTTTAGTTAGAAGTGAAAATTATTATATCGCGAACACATAACTTACACTACTTTTTTAGCTTTTAGCGGCAGCATGTCCTTTAAAAAATCCGTTACTCATTGAATATTATATCCCTTTTGTGAAAAATGTTAAATTTATGCCAATTTACTGCTTATTTTTATCAACATTGTTAAGAAATTCAGTTTACCTTTAATTGTTCATATACCAAGGTGCTAAAAACATGCATCGTTCAATATGTCTGATCAAATGTGCAATTGTTTGCCTGATAATTGAGACTGAAACCTTTTATTGTTCGAGCGAAAGGATGTAATTGGCAATGAACTAGATCTGAAGGGACCGCCAGACAGGTTCGAGGTTTCGGAGGTGGAACAATATGTTTTATATAGAGCTTTAGCTGGGACCGTAGACTGAGTTTGAGGGATCCGTTGTATTCGAGCGAATGAAGTTTGAGCGAACGAAGTTTAACTGTACATGTATACAGTATTCAACAGGTCCCCATCTAGCTGTGCTACATGTTTTTTAACTTACAAGTTTTACAGTGTACATTCAAAACTTCTCTAACCTTTACATTTGTTCCATTTCATTGTTTAGCTAAGATTGCATTTTTCAACAGAATGGGTATGTAAGCTGTGTAATCTCTATGTCTTATTTTGTTACAATGTTTTATCTGTGCTAATTTCTGAAAATAGATCAGTGCTTTCTTGTAGCAATGGAGGCCTGAGTTTCATTGACATGATTGTTTATAAGTTTATCTGACCTAATTTTGTCAGTGTATATCATGTACCACTTAGTGTTCAAGAACCTTACATGCTTACTTGTAGACCTTTTGTAAGTGTTGATAAAGTACAGCGCATAGCGGTGACCATGTTGCAAACACTCAACTCTTACTATGCAGAATTTCAAAAACATCCTTATTTATTTTATTGTGGAACAGCAGTATTTGTTATTCGTAGGGTCCGTTGACTTAAACTTCATCAATTAAATAGCTTACTGTAAAGGCCATTGTAAGAGGGAAGTGGTGGTTCAGAGGTTACAGTGTCTGCAGCTCATCCTGCAGGTTGCACGTTTGAGCCCCACTTGTCCTCATATAACACCAGTACAGGTTTTTCCAGGAAGCAGACTCGAAAAATGACTCTATAAGCTTCAAGCTTTCTACACAATCCAGCTAAAATAAATTAGCATAAACTCGGAGAGCGTATTAACAGAGTCTGCATTTGTATACATTTTTGTCATAGTCTACATTGATAATACATGTACACACAAAAAATTTTTTGCCAGTAGAGAAAAATGTCAATTCAGTTCTCCATTGGTACCAAGCCCGGAAACACAGGCTTTAGTTGTAAAAGTGGTGGTTCTGGTGTTGCAAGTGCACGATTTAGGTGATGCTAGGCCCACAATTGCACCTATTGGCATAATTACTCTGATTGACAAGCAGTAAGACCTCGATACAGTATATTTATCAACTATGTTGAAAAATGTTGGAGGAAAGATAGTATTAACTGGTCTGGAAAAAATTTAGTTTTTGCAAAATTTTATGGAATTTGATCTTCTGGTCCAGCTGTGAAATGGAATCTACATGGACATCATGTTTTACAAGAATGAATGAGAAATCCAAGATTTATTGTATAATGAATCATGAATATTTAATGATTGCTATTGTTATATCTTCAGCAAATTTGCATTTTTCATTTACATTTATTAATGCAGTATCTTGGTACAGTGCCAGCATCCTCCAATCATGTTCTTAATGACATTCTTGCTGAAAACCTATTGGCTGGCAGGTTTGGATGGGCGAATATGATTGGATGATACAACAGTGCATCTTGGAAAGAGATTCTGCATTGACCAATGAATTTGAACAGTGGAAACTAGCTGAAAATAAAATGTCATATAAAATAAAAGAAATTTAAATAAAGAAGATTTATAACAACTTGGTGTTGATTTGTTTATCTACATTATGTGAGCTGTTAAGGTTGACTTGTAAGAAGGGATGGCATGTTGTTCAAATTTATTTTGGTCATTGTTTTAAGGCAGGTTCATTCCTGGGAAGAACTAGTACTAGATCCTGTAGAACTGCTCATGATGAGTTATTGTGACAGCATGTTGTTTATTGTCTGTCGATGTGCATCGTCAACCAATTTCAGCCAAACTTTACAGGATTGTTTCTTAGATGATCCTCTTCCAAAATTGCTCAAATGGTTCTGCTCAGCTGCTTCTAATGACTGCCAGAGCTAAATATAGAAAAACCTTTAAACAGCATCTCTTCCTTAACAACTTGCTCAGCTTCAACCAAATTTCACAGGATTGTTCCTTGTATGGTCCTCTACCCTGCTGTATATAATGGCCGACAGAGCTAAAGTAGACCCTGTAAACAACATCTCAACCACTGGGACAATTTCAACCAAATTTCACAGGGTTGTTACTTTGATGATTCTTTACCAAAATTGCTCAAATGGTTACCCTTCGCTGCACAAAATGGCAGCCAGACCTAAAATTAATAAAAAAAGCCTTCAACCAAATGTCACAGGATTGTTGCTTGGAAAATCATCTGCAAAAATAACTGCACAAAATGGCCACCAGAACTAAAGATAGAACATGGGGGCCTCATATCGCTCACCTGTACCAGTGCAAATTATTTGTTGCTAAAAAGAGTCTGTAGTTCCTAAGGAAGTCACTTGATACTAGAAAAAGTCACTCGTTAAAGAAGTAAATGGTTTCAAAATGTCACAAGCTACCAGGGAAACTCAGTGGTTGTCAAGTGAATCACTGTTACTACAGGAAGTTCGTGATATCCAAAGAAGTTGATAGTTGCTAGTGAAGTCACTGGTTGTTAGCCTGTTTCAAGGGGATTAAGTTGTTGCTAAGAAAATCCATGGTTGCTTAGGAAGTCACTTGTTCCTAAAGTAGTCACTGGTTGCTAACTAAATCTATGGTTGCTAGGGGAAGTATCTGGTTGCTAGATAGCTAAGTTGTATGGAAGGAAGTCAATTGTTGTAAAGGAAGTCATTTGTTCCTACGGGATTCACTGGTTGCTAAGAAAGCCACTGGTTGCTAGTGGAAGTCGCTGGTTGCTAGGGACTAAGTTGTTTAGAAACGACTGGTTGCTAAGGAATTCACTGTTTGCTAGGGTAAGTCAGTAAGAGGTTGCTAATCAAGTCATTGATCACTAGTCCAAGTTGGTGCTTACTAAGGAAGTCAATGGTTCCTGAGAAAGTCGGTGGTTGATAGGTAAATCACTTGTTGCGAAAGGAACTCATTGAAAGCTAGGTCTCCAAATACAGATCAGAGGCTCCCAGGGCGTGGTCAATTTTGATCCCTGGGGCATGGTTTGAACAAACTTCGTAGAGGCTCACTAGGCAATGATAAAGCAATATCTAAGCACTAGGCCTTGTTGTTCTTGAGGTGAAGATTTCAAAAGGTTTTCCTATATAGGGCTATGTAAAACAAGTGACACACAGGCGGGGTCAATATTGACCCCCAGGGGCAAGATTTTAATGTTTCATACTATATATCTAAGCTTTTGGCCTTGAAGTTTTGCAGAAGAAGATATTTAAAGAATTTCCTACATCAAGTGACTCCCTAGGAAGTTTTTCCAATATAAGTCATATATGAAAAACAGTGACCCATGTGTGTGGTCAGTTTTGACCCCAGGGGCAAGAACAGTCTTGATGGTCTCTAGGTCAACTTGACAATGCTACATAACAAATATCTAAGTTTAAGTTATTGTTGTTTTGGACAAGAAGATTTTTCCTATACAAGGCTTTGTAAAATCAAGTGAACCACGAGGTGGGGCAATTTATACCAGAGGATCGTGATTTGAACAGTCTTGAAAGCGGTCCACTAGGCAATGCTACATGCAAATTATCTAAGCCTTACGACTATTGGTTTCTAAGCGGGGCAAATGTTGACCCTAGGGACAACCTCAGAAAAGTTTAGGGAAAGGACCACTAGACAGTGCTACATACCAAATATCTAAGCTCCAAAACTTGCAATTATATTCGAAGATTTCCAAAAAAATGCTATAGAAGTCTAGGTAAAACAATCAGCCAGAGTACGCTCAATTTAACCTTATGGATGTTATTTTGAACACACTCGGTACAGGATCACTAGGTAATGCTACGGAACAACTATCTAACCCATTGGCCCAAAGGTTTGGACCAGAAGATTTTTAAAAAAGTATTTCCGTATATTCTATGTTATTTGGTTTTTTGACATTGTATATCTTACCCGCCAAAAGTAATATAGTCCGAACCGTTACAAAGGGATGTGCGGTAGAAGGAACGTAAGAAATGCTTAAACTTGTTTTGAATTTTAGATTTATGTGAAAAGGTTTTCATTTAATTGTGAATTTAAACCAGAAAACATTGAAAAAGATTGTGAGATATGTGGCCACAGAGAACCAGACACTAAGAAAAGTGTACAATATTTCTCTTCCACGAGCAAATTCTCATTCTAGTAATTGAGGCATACTTTACTTCACTATCTTATAGATTGGGCTCATAATAAAAACAAGAATTCTAAGTTTCCAAACAATATCTCAAAGGGTTAAGTCCATTAAGTGGATTTTACCCAGATTCAATGTACTTTCTCAGTCGGAAATGGCGATAATTATGACAAAAACCTTCACAGAGTTATGTGCTTATGAAGGTAATGATGGTTACGAAGCAATATTAACGGTTTTGAAAAAGATTGGGGTTGTACAGAAAACTTAACCAAGATGTGACACCATGAGACAAGTAGGATAATTCCCATTGTTTCGAAAATCGAGCTAACAATGAAAAAAGAAAATTATTTTCTGAAGCAAGTCTCATAGATTAACGGTTTGCTCAGAATAAAACATTAAACAAAACCATATTTTTATACCTTTCTTTATAAACAAAAACAATAATTTTGATGAGAACTTTCAGCTGTCACAAAATTCCCCATACGTTCTAAGTATCAGACCTCGCTAAATATGCCTCACATGCAAAATATTGCAGTAAATACTCATGATTGGCAATAGTAATGTACACAAAAAATAAACAGGAAATAAGAAATAAACCGATTATCTATACATCTTGTCTAATTATTGGACTAAATGTCCAGTCTTAATTAAGACACCTAATCAGACACTGTCTTATCTGATAAGGGATAATAAAGTAATTAAGGAATAATACCTCCTGCGGTTGAGGAATAAGGGGGTTAAGATGGGGGTGGGGTACGTATGAAGGAAATTTTAAATGTCTTTAATGAATATCTTCTGAATTTTGACCATTACTCAGTGTGAAGTCGCTGTCAAAATCTGCTTGTATCATGGCTTTGGGGATCTATACATAAGAGCAAACTAATCTATTTATGATACAATGCTTTGTATCAGGGGGTGGAGCTTAAAACTGCACAGCATAGTTCTAATAGAATATTTTAAGAAAATTGGCAATGATATAATTTAGATAGAGAATTGTTTGCTTAATTACTCATGGGCTTCGAGCGCACAACCACCTGATTAAAAGCCATATGCTGTATGATTTTCTAAAAAAAGTGCTATAGATATAAATAAACTATGCTTTTCAGTTTATTGCTCTAACATGAAATACTCATGGGCTTCGAGCGCACAACCACCTGATTAAAAGCCATATGCTGTATGATTTTCTAAAAAAGTGCTATAGATATAAATAAACTATGCTTTTCAGTTTATTGCTCTAACATGAAATGTCTGATTAAAATAGACTGTCAGTGACTGTACAGTGATACTTCCATTAAAAAACAAACTGAAGTGTGATTGTAAACTTAAATTAAAAAAAATCCGAGTCATAGTAACGTAATGGATCCACATTACCCGATACCGGAATATACCGGCATGTTTGACCGATATCGGTTTTTATACTGGCCGAACAATAAAAACTTTTCACTACTTATTAAACTTTTACATTAGCATATAAAATAATTTGACGTTTACATGGATTAAAGATAAAAATATCAACTTTTTGACAATATTTAAGAACAATGAACAGTGATTTAACCCATACTTTATCTTACCTTCTTAGGCGGTTTTCATTCATTTAATACCATTTTGTTCAAACAACTATACACTGCTTCACTTACATGTTACATTTTCCAGCCACGTATTAGATATAGCGGTCCGCTTCTGTGGCCCGCAATAACTTCCTGCATTCTAAAATCATGTGTACTATGAAATACGCATGCGCACAAAACAATCCCATGCACTGAAGAACGAAATCATGGCGGAAAGTAGTCCGGGATATCGTAAAATTATTTGAATCAGGTACGTCTTTTTGTCTTATCGTTAAGTGTTACGTGAATGTAACTTATGCAGACTTTTACTTTTATATTCTATACTGAGACGCTTAAGATGTTTTAACCGCTGATGTTTTAAGCAAACATAACTAAATTAAGAATATTAGAGTTCTTCTTAAAATGTTTATCTAAATCCTTCAATGACATATGATGTATAGTGTTTTCAAAAATTAAGAACGGTATAAATGTATATCTATATATCTTTATTTAACATGTTTAAGTCTCATACACGGTTTAATTTTAGGGGAGACATATTATTCGCTTAATGTGAAACTATCCCCCTTTTTTAAGAAATGCGATATGTCACCCATTATTACATTTTACTTAATCTACGGAATAAACTAATTGTTACACTTAAATATGTATTTAAATTTCAAGATTTTCATAGCACATGGGATACAAAATCAATTTTTATATAAATACAATTACTTTAAATAGCAATCTACATATACAGACTGAAAGTTCAAGTATATTCTTACGTTTAATATTACAAATGAAATATTTATAGTCTTTAAAAGAATTTTATACTGTTACATGAAATTAATTACTTTAACTAAGTTTGGCGTGTTTGTACTGAAATAGTAAATGGGTCTGAGTTTTTAGTTAAGAATATAATATAATTTTGTATAACTTTTACTTAACCATTGATTTTTTGTGCGTAATTAAAAAAAAGGAATAAAATTAAAATGTAGCAAATACACATCATCGGTATTACATGAAGCATGTCACTGTATGGCATCAAAACGCATAATCACATTCATGTTTTGTACAGTCTTTTAATGCATTTGATAATACAGATAATAATATCGTAAGACAAGAGTGCTATTATGGCCCTATACAGCTTACCTTAGTATAACTGCAATTTCTAATAACGAATTGAAAGCTGTCGAATGTATGCCTGATATACTGAAACACACTGAAGGTCAATTGCAAAATCAAATGTAATTATGGTCCAGTACCTTTCCTGTCAGAATGGAGATAACCGTGTTATCCAATATAAGTGTTGAAATTTGTTTGCAAAACTTAACACATGATCCAATCTTTATCACTGTAACTTCAAAAACAAGAAAGTAGGTCAAAAAAAATTATGGGGCCAATTATGATCCCATAAATAGATCACTTGTAATAGAGGACCACTAGCAAATGCTACATGTGGACTATCTGGTTCTTGACCTGGAAGCGTTATAGAGCGAGCGTTTTAAAAAAGAATTTCCTTATATACGTTTATGTAAAATAGTTATCCCTGGGTACGCCAAAATTTGACCCTTTGGATATAAGTTGAACATTCTTGGTGGAGGATTACTAGGCAATGCTAAATACCTATCATCAAAGCCATGTGCCTTACGGTTTTGCACAATCAGATTTAGTTAGTATTACTAACTGAAAATGACCGTGGACACGATTTTACCAGGTTTTAAAATTTTCATTGCGGGCCGCAGCAGCGGCCCGCTATATTTAATACGTGGTGAGTAAAATATGCATGGAGACTTAAACACTAGATCGAATATATGCGTCTCTCTTCATTGAACAATTGAAGTAATTCTGAGATGAAAACTGTGGACACAGTCAATTATTTTGGAAAAGCAAGAGTTGTCGTTCGTTTCATAGAGGGCGCAATCTACGCCGAAAAAAGTAGAGAAAAGCGCTGTTCTCGTTTCAGGCGCAATCTACGCTGTGATAAATGGAAACATGATTGCTTTTTCCACTTACACAGCCTTATACATTATAGAAACGAAGTGCAGTTGACTGAATATTCTTCGAATGTTTTTTTAAATATATGTGATATTATCTTAGCAAATTTTTTCCCTTGCAATAGAAACTTGTCACTGTGGTGTATTGGTAGAGACCTTAGCTCCCATACTTTTGTATAAGTGTACTTTTCCGAATCCACGAGTTCGAATCCCACCGACACCCATTTTTTAAAAAAAATTCTGCTGTTTTAATCATCATTTTTAGCTTTTAAACCATTTAAGAATATATTACGGCAAATAATCATAAAAATCTTCATTCATGTCAAATTGATACGGATAATGGTAATGAAAAATTGAGACGTACCAGGAACGGTATATAGATCATTTTTGGACATACTGTATAAATATTATTTGATAATAGTAAATTTTCGATACTTGAGGTCAGTTAGTAGATTTGATGTTGTGTCTATTTGCTTGTTCAACCAGAATGGGTTTCCTCGAGTTCTTTTGGGGCCATGCCTCAACATCAACCAGCACCACCAATTTCCAAAATGCATATGGAACTTACATTTTTTCCCGATAATCGATTAGACGCGGCTTTTACACATTAAACAAAGAAGGGAGATTTCGGTTTAATCCTATTAAATCAAAAACCGTTTAATTAATCGTTTTTACTTCGGTCAGACGAATTAATATTATTTTTCCTCTTAATAATGATGTAAATTTCAAAAAGATTAATTTGGTATTTCACTTACCTTTTTTAATTAAAAAAGTACCACCGCATTTTCCATATGAAATGTTAAGGATTGCAAGACTTTTAGTCAGTTTTTTGGGTCATTTGTCTAAATACTTTGACCCATACATAGAACATCAATTATAAGATTGTTTTTGCTTCAGTGATATCGGCAAGGGAATTATATCAACTATAAATTGGTGTAAAAATAAATAAAATATTTGAAGGATTTCGCTTACCTTTTTAATATTTTTTATAAGTACAGTCAGTTGAAAATGTAATCGTAATACAGATCGGGCCCCGCCGTCCGTAATTTTCACGGAAGTTGTCGATTTCTATCGTATTAAAATCGTGATGATTTTGTACGTATTGTTGCTTTAAAACGTAAGGATGGCATAACTAATATGAAGATGAAAAAAATGAATAATGATTGTACCAATCTTTGAACGAATTTCGGTATCCTTTATTCATGTGTAAATTAAATGAGTAAATTAAAAGGACTGCAGAAGTTATATCTGTATTGTAGCAAAGTGACTAAATTTCACACTTGTTTCAACTTAACGTAAACAGGCAAATGTAACACCTGTGAAAAAAAGATTTTGTGCATAAATTGTAATTTTTACATATTTTCATGGGACTGTTGTAATAACACACATATACACAAGTACGTATGTCACTTTCAAATTGTGACGCTTATTTTATATGAAAGAATTTGTTTTCAGAATCCGTTCGTCCGGATAGATCTCACCCGTCATAAATGTGGTGGTTGTTTTGTTTTTTTAATCGGGTCGTACCGTCTATACCTTGAACGAGGTTGGTGGACCCAATAAGCACGATAACAAACAAAGTTTTTTTAATTTGCTATTTGTGTGTATTTTGACAATCGTTTACTTCTACTTTGGTCCCCCTACAAATATTTTGTTGACAAATGCAAAAGTTAAGATCGGTCAGAAATCGAAATCAAGTACATGTAATGTCGAAAATTAATGTTTGTGAATTATGTACTTCTAGTATTTTGATCAAATATCAGAAATTGAAAAAGAAAATGCAAATAAGATGTAATTACGGTAAACTTACATATTTTAAAGAAACTTAAAACCTGTCATAAGAATTACCACTTGCGTTTTACAATATACCCCGGGGCAATAAAACACTAGAACGGATATGGATTATTAGGGTGCAATAAAAGTCTTTGTTAGTCTTGGTAATTTATTACCCGAAATGTGTGTATTATATATATCTTTTTAATTGTACACCCATCTCAGAAACTAAAATTTCTTTTTGTAACTATATGTAAACACATATGAGCCCTCAAACGGGGTTAATTTTGACCCCAGGGGCATAAATTGTACATTCTTTGTAAAGGACCATCAGACAATGCTACACACCAACTATCTTAGGTCTAAGTTGTGCGGGTTTGGACAAGAAGATCTTTATCATTTTTTTCCTTTTGGTTTCCCTATCAACCGGAGTCTGCACGGAATGGAATGTCTTAAGCATGGTTGGAAGAGCTCGGTGCATGAAACATCCCTTGCAATTTTCATTAACATTGGCCATGTGGTTTAAAAAAAGTTGTGATTTGAAGAAAATGATGGATTGTCGGGCAGACGTAGGACTATGAAACTTTGTGCCACGAGAGCTAGAAAGTCATTAATATTTCAACTTTTAAGGTATTATTCTTGTTTAAACCTCTGTTCGATAAAATAGATTAAACAACTGCATGTATACCATGTTATCTTTCAAATCATTTTTTCTACCCAATTACTAGT
Organism: Saxidomus purpurata; assembly: GCA_022818135.1. Classification (NCBI taxonomy): domain Eukaryota; kingdom Metazoa; phylum Mollusca; class Bivalvia; order Venerida; family Veneridae; genus Saxidomus; species Saxidomus purpurata. The sequence goes on along the minus strand of JAFMSR010000006.1, from coordinate 19,427,317 downwards.
ACCTATTTGTATCGTATGAATACACTCATTGACTGAGATGAAAGACACGTGTCATGTGTATTGGCCCGTTCTGCAAATACAAAAGAATGACTAGCACCAAACCACAAACAACTAACAATCAAAGTCTCTAAGATTAAAACATAGTTAATGATTTTTATACATAAAACAATTGAACAAAGAAAAGAAATAACCACACGAAATGTAATAATTATTTTACGTATGGTTGATACCACGGCCTAGTAAAAATATTTTAAACCTTTTGTATACGAGTAATGGACCGTATTTTTTTTGTAAAGATACCTTTATGACAGTATACCTACGACGAATTGTGCGCATATAAAAGTATCAGATGTTACGGTTAAATTACTTGATAAGACTTAAACTACCAAATCTTTATCTCTTGACAATGTGCCGGATCTGTAGTTTATTACTAAAAAGAAAGACTTTATTACCGAATACTGTGTTATAGTTATATTGTTTATGGTTGAAAAATACATGACTTAATTCAACAATAAAATGAGGCATGTGACTTTAAGTCTACTGTAAAATTATAAATAATCGAAATATTCGCTACTGACGATTTTGCTGTCCGAATCGTAAATTATAAGGAAAACAACTTCTTTATATTCTAAAACATCTAAGCCAATGCTAGACTAGCTTCTGTTTTCAAAATCAGCTACTGCATAGCTGGCGTGAATAATTAAGAGTTAAGGTAGTGGGGGTCTAATGGACACTATTCCAAAACACATTAAATTTAATATTTATATGATCTACATCTGTTAACCGACTAGTGTGCTAAAGTTAAAGACATTTCACCGTTTAATTAAAAATTAATTCCATTTTTTGTTACCCTACCCCCACTTGAGAAATACTGACCATATTAAAAAGGACCATATAAGTTAAAATAGGTATGTTTGCAAGTATCTATTTACATTTTTAAAAAATTCCAGGTTCAAAAAGTACTGCAAGCAATGTAGAATTACAAAACACGAATTATAATTCTACAAGCTTAACATGTGTTACAAAAAATGTGCAACAATGCCAAAAACTAGGGTATACAATTTGCCTAATTTTGCCATGCGACATATCACACATGTACATATACACGACTGTAGCAAAAGATTCGGAGCAGGGCCATCACTATTGATTATAAAACTTTTATAAGTAGTATATGAATTGAAATATAAGAAAAAAATTAAAATGTTTTACCGTCTACTTTTTGAGATATTCAACTTTTAAAAATGAGCAAGGTCAATTTTTGTATTTTCAAGTATCTGTACAGCTTGATAAAATCAAGGAAAATTAAGATACAGTTTTCAAATCTTCTAAAATGGCTTAATTTTTCATGTTATTCAATTTGATAACTAAAAAAGAAAAAATAACGAAAAAAAGTTTTGGCTGCTTCGGGGATTGAACTCAGGACCTCTTGATCTCAAAGCAGACGCTCTAACCACTGCGCCACAGTACAAAATAGTTCCAGCTATAAAATCCAAAGTATTCCAAATGATCCTTAAACAGGAAGTACTCATTACACATCCACTACCTTAAGAACTTCTTATTTGAAACAAAAATGATAAAAATGAAGAAAATAAATGTTTTACTTATGCGTTTCAATAGAATCTTAAACATTTAAGATATATACCATATATTATGTTACTATTTAACATATATGGTGATCAGTACATTGTCGATGTAATATCATTATGGTATGCACTTTCTCTTCTAAATTGAGTAGAGTGTTGAGTAAGTTACGTTTGCTACAGTATGAGAAAATTGTACGATAGTTCTCTTCCACAAGCAACGTATTCATTTGAGTCAAAAAGACATACTTTACTTCATTCAAAAAGGGGAAAACATATTTTAAACGAGTTTTACGGATATTAAATAGTTTGGTCAGAATAAAAACATTCAAGCATTTATTTTATATATTTCTTAAACAAACATTCAATTGTAATAAAACTTTTCAGCTGTCACAAAATCCTCTAAAGCAAAATCTATCAAATAGTATGGTCCGGTAACGAGCGCAATACAATCAATAACCTGACGCGTATCACGTGACCATCATCCGGGTACCCGCCGTTTTGGAAAACGAAAGAAAGAATTGAACTTTTAAATCTACGTAAATCTCGATATTTTACCTATCAATTGATTGGTCCTTAATGCAATAAAAGTATTCCCTTATCCTAATATGATAGTATTTTGTCCCGATGTTTCTTTTTAGCTGGATTTTCGCATTGGAAAGTTGACTTGATACGAACGGCTTTGTTTCCAAATGGCCGAAAGCTGAATACCGACCTAATTTTAGGGCTTCTTTCCTACTTGCATGGTGTTCATGGGCACTAGGCCATAGTTGCATTTGTAGCATGCTACATTTAAAAAATCCGTAGACAATTTAACTGTAAAATGTGCTGATAACAATTTAAAAACTGCGCTATGGAAAAGTAGTGCAAGATAGACTAGATTAAGCTGCTGTTTGAATGTTGCATACGATAAGACATACAAAATTAAGACTGATAGTCACACCTGTTTTGCACAGAAATATCCTTTGTGAGACTAAATTCTATAAAACTACTGCCACCACCAGCAAATCAAACATTTATTCTTACCCATTCTGTAGGCACTTTTTGAAACAAGAGCGCCATGATGGCCCTATCCCTCATCTGGGTATCATTGGCTATTATACGTCAACAACAACGTCGCAGAAAATAAAGTAAAAGAACTGTCCACTCTAGCTTTAAGTGGGGCCAGTTTTGACCCTAGGGGAAACCTTAGAACAGTTTAGAGAGAGGACAACTAGACAATGCTACATACAAAATATCTAAGCTCCAGAACTTGCAATTATATTCGAAGACGAATTTCAAAAAAATCCTACGTAAGTTTACGTAAATTAACCACAGCCAGGGTCTGCCCAATTTAACCCCAGGGACGTAATTTAAACAATCTTGGTACAGGACCACTAGGCGATGCTACAGAACAACTATCTAAGCTCCGGGGCTCATGGATAATACAAGAAGATTTTTAAAAAGTATTTTCTTATATCATAATCTATTTTATTTTTATTTCATTTATGTTATTTGGTGTTTTGGCATGGTAAATGGGGGTATATTACCCGCCAAGATTAATATAAACCCGATCCGTTAGAAAGTGTTGAGCGGTAGAAGGAACGTTAGAAATGCTTCAACTTGTTTTGAACTCAAGCTTTATGTGAAAACGTTTTCATTTAATTTTAAATTCAAACCAGAAATTATTGAAAAAGATTGTGAGATATGTGGCCAAAGCACAGGGGATCGAATCATACACCACCCACCTTCTATCACCTATATAATATACGTACGAATAGTGTGTTGCCTTAAGTATGCCTGCTTTTTGCATGTTACCCCACAAATGTTACATCTGAATCTCCTCTGTGCACAGTTAAGTATGTGGTCTACAGCAATAAACTGACAGGTAGCCGAAGTCATTAGTCAGTAACGAGACTTTTAGTAATCGGTGAAATGTCCGTTGTTTTGTTAGCAAACATTTTGACTGCAGACTATTTTATGAGGATAGAGGCACGAATAGTATTGTATATTCTGAGAATCACCTTAATGGAACAAAGCGTAGCAAAATTATAATATTACTTCGTTAACTTTGTTTTCATTAACGCTGAATGAAAATAGGGATCGTATATACAATCTTATGAAAAAAAAAACGGAAAGAGCATAAAAACTATTTAAGTTAAAGCTTTTTCATGAATATGATTTTGTTTCTTTTTAAATCATAAATGATACACTGGAAATGAGAAATAGTTACTAAATTGTAAATGCACAAACAAGATAGTCAAGTATTTGCTTTACACGAACCTAGAATATAAATTTATTCTGTCTCTGTTATAAAGTCTGTAAAGTACTGATATTTGCATCTCCCATTTCAATATATTTACATGAAAGCTTTGTTTCTAGGCCCGCTTTGATACGTAGTATCACAGTTTTTGTTGTTCTTTCTATTTCTACGACATATATATACACAAAATGTATGTAAGTGAAAATGATACTTGTACCGGATATACACGTATATGTGTGCGTATATCCCTTTCTTTGACGGGACTCTATCACATAAGTGATCTACATGTACGTAAGGACGGACTGAACACTATTGAATGCCGTAAATTATTATAATATGACCGATGTTTTTTCTCAGTTGTGTCATGGACCTATGTCCTTACAGACACATAGTTTATCTGATGTGTAAAATGTAGCTCCGCCCACAGACGCTTTAGTCATTCATTACTGTATTCAATTGATACGAAATAAACACTGAAACGGCACACTATTATCAAATATGCAGTACATCACTCTGTTAATTTTGCAAGTTTATCGATTAATGATGGGGGGAGTGGGTGTTCGTTCATTTAAACTGTCTTCATGATAGGTAACATATTGAAAAAACAAGTGTACATTAAATGAGGAATATAAATGTATTTCTTAAAGGTCCATTATTCGGATCAAGTCGAATTTCTTTTAATCAGGAATTGTAACGGGCGTCTTCTCAGAAGGAAATATATGACATACTGCATCGAATGTGACCATATTGTGTTGACAATTTGAGTTTAACAAAATAATTAATAAATTATATTTTGATTTTTCAAAAACGAAAGTAGGTTTTCCAGTTTTCAAATATCTTTGTAATGTTCTAGAATCCTGCCAGAAAATGTCTGTAAATAGGTTGTGCATGCCTATTTTAAATTATAGTTGAAAGAACTTTACTTCAAGTGATGTGCAACGTACATCTTTGACTGTTAACAGCATGCAAAACAGCGAAAGTAGGACAAAAAGACCACCCAGTCAATCTAAGAAAATACAAAAACGTTCTTTCGTTTTTCTGCAGCATTATTTCAAACAGGGAAATACTCCACGGCTATTGTAAAGTTTTGGAATCTAGTTTCAAACTGTATTTCCCTGCTGCTATTCCAGATAGATTGATGATAAAAATCGATTGTTTAGTTTTATAGTGACCTTGTGCTCAGTTGATTTGGGAATTAAGTAAAAACAAAAGAAACACTGGATCATATGTTCGTGAAAAACATCTGTTATGGAGAGCGTTCAGTTACAGGTGGATAGACTGTGAGCTTTTGTTCAAAGAATAATGACGAAAGTCAGTCAGTCAGTTCATCCGTCCTGCCGGTAAGCCAGCCAGGAAATATCTAAACACTTCATTGCTCAAGATATAAATATTTACCAAAACTGGTATAGTACTATTCATCTGCATCCAAGCCACACCACTGAGAGGCGCTCTGATCATGGCCCGCCCTAGTACCACAAATAAATATTTTTTGATCAGTTGATTAATTATTTAGAATTAATGAGTCGGTGTGCTGAACACCCGTTGAGGTACAAAAACCTCCCTTTCCGACTGGAATTTTAATGATAGCGAGGAAATGATATACAATTTACCTATAGGTACTACCTATAAATGGGAAAAGCCTGGTAAAATACATTAAGTAATTTGTAATTGGAAATCATTAAAAGTAAAACACCACATTTAATACAGTCTAACAAAACAAAATCACACACAAACAAAACATGATTCATGAAACAACCTTCCGTATAATGGTACGGTCCACTTCCAGGAAGGTCCATTCCAGAACGGCCCATTTTTAGGTCCAGAACGGCCCTCTTTCAAGTATTATTGAATTAATCATAATAAAAAAATGGTCGCTGGTCAATGTTTTCGTGGAATTAGTGTTAACTAAATAGCGTATTTACTGCAGTGAAATCAACTTTTCACTGCATGTTGGTTACATCGAACAAGATAAAACAGGAAAAGGCGAACGCCCCCAGCTGTTACTTCCCCTTACAGTGGGGCAGCTGCGCCAATTCAGCATCCCTGAAAAAATGAGGGAAAAATTTTACTGTAACAGTGGATTAATTTTTTTTTTTAAATTAAAGAAATCATTAGTTTATCAATCTGTGATTAGTTCTGGCTTCCATAACTAAATTGGTCTTTTTATTGTGTCAGTTGACCATATTTAGTTATGGAATTGTAGCCTTGCAAAGTTAACAGGATAAGGTCCGTTTTTATCACTTTGCATAAAACATATCGCACCTTTAATTTTCTATAATAAATTACCACAGCTTCCTTGAGACACATTTTAAATGCTATTGACACCAATAATTAACAGCTACCCGCCATAAAAGCCAACTAAAACCTTTTATTTCTTTACTTTCATATTCGAAAATGAAGCTAATCTCATTCTCGCAAGTGCGCGTGACGAGACGAGAATGGAAAACCACCGTCTAAAAATAGACATGGCTTAATGTAGTAGAAACAGTTATTATAATATTGAATGAAACATACTTATGTTATGACAAAATTTAGTTCAAGAAGGTATTTTTTATGAGTTGAACTGCCGATTTTACCTTTCTGCATGTTAGTTATTTTTTTCAACTTGATGTTTACATGCGCTTCAACATTGAGGAGTCACGTGACAAAATACGCGTTTCGGAACACTTCGGCAGTTTTCCAATATGGCGGCCACATTTTGTAAAATTGTATGGGTGTTGTTGTATAACGGTTGAATTTATGGTATGTTGAGAAGACACTTAGTTCTAATTGGGCAAACTAGTAGATTTTACTTCAGTCTTGTCATATAAAGTAATGATTCGTCCCAAAATTATGTTTCACTTGGAAAACGAACACGGCGCAGTTTGCGCCGTACACCTGTTAGGTTTCTCAGAAGGATCGTCTTTGACGCTATAATGAGAAATAGGAATAATAGCGTCAAAGACCTTGGGCTATCTGTGATTAGATCTAGCTGTGTTTTTTTTTAAATAGAAAAGAGATGTTTTCGGAAAGGTTTTAGTCACTACCGGAAGTCATATTTAGTCACTACCGGAAGTCAAAATCCAAGATGGTTCCTATAACGGAGAACCGAAATTCAACTTTGATGGTATACGAAGATTATCGTAAAGTCATTTGACATTCATTCCAGAATTTTATTTTTGATTAACCTGTAGCCTATACTGTAGTCGGTAAAAGCCTGCCTCTTGGGGCGCCTTTGCTTTGCTTTTGCCGTAATATGAAATAAGGCACTGTCTAGAATTGGGAACCATAGGAGGTTTTAGTGTGTCGTCACATCCGGGATTTTCCGTTTCTAAAAATAGCGTGGCCGTCAATAGTATTGAGTTCGGCCCTATGCCGTATGGAACGCCAAATCTACATATACTCAAATATTTGAAGAGGTCTTTAAATATTTGGAGAGCTCTTCAAATAATATTAGAGGTCTCAATTTCAATTAGAGATATCTCCAAATAATTATAGCGCGCAAAAATTGTAATAGAGAGAATTCAAGACCTCTATAAATTAATTTGTAGCGCGCTATAAAACAATTACAGAGGTCTTCAAATCAATTAGAGACCTCTTCAATTCAATTACAGAGCTCTTAAAAACAGCTGAAATACACCTTAATTTTTGATATCTTCAATTGAATTGGAGAGGTCTTCAATTCATTTATTGCGCGCTTTAAATCAATTTTTGATATCAATAATTGAATTAGAGAGCTCTCTAATTATTTAAAGACCTTTTCAAATATTTGAGTTTATGTAGATTTGGCGTTCCATAATGCCGAGCGTGTATTGATACAGTATAGACATCATTTATCGCCAAAATAAACTAAATATTATTAAGTTTCTTTTAAGTTTTGAAGTGGAAGTAAATACATTATTTCTTATATAATATATATTTGATAGTTGTTGCTATAATCAAAGAATTAACTTTGATCAGGCTTTGTGAGATTTCCCGTCTTCACCTTTCATGTGTCTTCTTTCCTTCACTGATTATTCTCTTTCTATCTTACCCTTTACTCTCTGAAATTTTTTTTTTCAAAACCAGCACACTTAGTATTATACAAAACCATAATCCTACTTTAAAAGTTCTGTGTATTTTTTTAAAATGTTAATAGTCCCGGCCGATCGTGGGATTTCTCCTCTGGTGAACTCGCCAAGACCCCAGAAGACTCAAATGTATACTGGTACCTTTGTTTGGTTATATAATGCATAATGTATGTCCCAAAAATAAAAGACAGAAAAAGATATCCCTGTTTTGATATAATTACGGAAGTATATACTACAGAAGTGTATACTGCCGTGGTATACTGTAATCAACGTCCATGACATCTACAGCGGCGGACACGTGAAAGTGACACTTCCAAAAAGGTGTTGTATTAAAATATTCAATAACACATTATAAAACATGCCTAATTAATTGTATATTATCTTAGCTGAGCAACTGCTTGCTTGAAATGCCCACACGCCAGTTTACGTCTGCGATTACTCATTATTTGAAAAAAATTAATATGTTTGATGCCATGTTGTTAGATTAACAAAGTATATGTAGATAAGTGGAAAACCTCAAACTTAGAAAAAACAAAGACTTCAAAATATCGAATTAAAATTTCCTTTTTTTAAGACATTTGTTGTCGCCTCTAAAATAAAAAGAAACTCAGCTATCTGAAATTTAAAAATATTCTGTCTTATCTGCGTCCTTATATCAAGGGTATTATTTAACTTGGTCATAAAATATTATAATGAATAAATTGATCATGTAGATTCAATCAAAGCTTGATGTGTGCAATATGCCACGTTATGCAATTCATTCAAAGTGGTCATCTATAACGTGTGACCAATTAGTCTATAAACAGGATGGTACATGGATTAATTAAATCCAGGTTATATCGTGCTTTATGCCCTAGGGGACAATATACCTTGCTGGATCTCTATGGAAACGTGTCATTTGAGTGTCTTATGTCATCGCAAGGCGTTGTGAAAACATACATAGCACAGTGTCATGTATTATATGGCTTTAGGGTCTTCATGGTTTCTAAAGTTTAATTTGACACTATTCGTAAATAAATGTACGCTTCACAGACACATGCATGATTTCAATGAATATTATTTTTACTGAAATTAGAGACATATAATAGGGAAAATACCCGAATAAAGCCTTGTCCTTTCTAAGCAAAGTATATTATTTACAAATTACCATCATGTTTTTATAAAAAAAATTGTGGCAAAAATTGGGAGTCTGAAAAATTCCAACCACGTGTATTATGTACAATTACAGTCTATGGAATACTGGCTAGTTTCCACAGAAATCCCTGGTTTTGCTGCCCAGCATGCTATCTCATTATCATTGACATGCTAACTGACCACAGTAAATTATGGCCGGACTCCAGATATCTGATCCAATATAAAACATCTGGATTAATTTTATCTTACAGTACAAATGTTTCTTCACTTGTTTAGTGTAATCAATGTACACTGCTTTTTCTTAAAAAATATATGAAGAACCTATTTTTAGTTTTGTGAAAAGATTCGAAATAAAATTGTTATTTTTCTAATTATCATTTTTTAGGATAAAATAAACTTTAAGGTTACATTGCCTAATAGCTTTCAAAATAGTCATTAGGTATTATCATCACTTACGAAACTTAAACAGAATGGATGCTTTGAAAACGTGTGTAAAAAGTTTGCACTGTATTCTCTAATAAGCTGATAGAAAAGAGAAACAAACTTGGAAAATATTAGGGGTGAAAATAGTTTCAATGATAATAAAGATAACTTGTTATATTTATTTTTAACGCTCCTAAAGTATGATGGTTATACATTTATACATATATTTTAGTTGTAATGTTCATTACATTATGATGGTTACCAGTATTTGAAACGCTTGAATGTATTTTATGGAAACTTATATTGACCCCCTTTATATATTTTCTACATTTTCTTAAGTTCTCAAGATATGCGTGTATTATATATACCGGTAAGTCATCATTCATCAGATACTTGTGACTAAATAATTTGTTAAAATATAACAATAGAGAATTTAGGAGATATATGCACTGTTAAGTGTTTGTAGATGTAGGTTGTAAAAGTCATGTACTGCAGCTCTTGATAGTTTTCGGCAGAAGTATAATTTTACGAAAATAAGCTATTAAATTTACTGGGAATTTACATGAGAATTTTTTTAGGACATATTTTACTAAACGAATGAGTTACATACGTCGTGCCAAAATAAGCACTTTTAACTTTATCCGCCTTTTAGTTTATATACATTTCAGCACAAATGAATCATAACTTTCGCTATGTAGATCTACTACAATGAAATTGGTAAAATGGGTATGAATCGCTTAACAAATTGTATTTCTTAATTGAAACGCAAAACAACTACTGTAAATCAGAACTTTGTATCTCCCTTCTGAGATAAACCGTTAAATTAGGTGAAATGTTTAGGAACTTGATTAATATTCCATAGTATTTTCAGCCAATTCTACATTTATAATATTCTTTTTTAGGTACTAATTGATTATGAAACTTAACTAAACATTTCACATTATTGAAGAAGATGGCCAGTGTTGATTCATTTATCTGTAAAAGATAGCAACTTCAAATTTGTGAAGAAATTTAAAGATCTTGATACCAGTCTTTTACTCTACTAAAATTGAAAAATAATTGAAATTTAAATATATTTGAAATGAGGTAACTATATCATCTTAACAAAAATTTCAGTCAAGATGGTGCATCTTCATTTAATAAGTGCTATAATGATGTATAAATAAAGCTCCTATCAATGATGTATCAGTTTTTAGCATCTGGAATATGCTCATGATCCTTATCAGCTTCTCTCCAGCCCCCTTACTACTGACTACCAGTTAGCTGCCATGGTAAATTATATCAAAGGGTCTGTATGATATTACATGCTGAGGTGTTACTGCTCAGAGCTGAGCAGTTTGCCAACCAGTATTCCGTGATCTGATTAGAGGATCATCTTAATGCGGAGAACTTCACTGTAGCAATTTTTTCCATCTATGTACAGCAACAAAATATACTAAGCACTATGTGAAAATAATGAATATTGGTGCTAATTCAAAAAACAGAAGAAGAAAAGAATAGTGACACTTTCGGCAGGAATAGCACGTAGCTTTGGGAAAGCTGACATTGTCAAGTTACATTCGTTTTGGCCGATTCAGTTTAAATTCACACTTTCATATCGGACTTTATAATGAAAACTATACATAAGCATCAATGGCATAGACACGGCAACACAGACACTGCATATAAACCAGATTTTGTTTCATTTAATAACGTTATAGCCTAAAATATAAACTGCCGTACAGTCAAATGCTCTATTTCGCTTTCATTTTGGCCGATCAATTGACGGCCAGTCAATGCGCATGCGCCGGAATGACGTCATATCGGGGATTCCTAAAACCTCCTATTTGACAAGTTTGATAAGAGTTGAATGAAACTGTGACCTGTGGAGTGTTATCAAGGAAAGGCTAACGGAGGTCACTGCTCTTGACCTTTGATCCTCAAAACATTAGGGATCATCTACATGTTGCAGGCAACCTTTTGACTCAATCTGAGTAAATTGAATGAGAATTATGTCACTAACAAAGTTCTATGCTCCTGCGTTTATGAATAAATTATGCAAATACAATATTAGATCAACGGTAAGCGCGCTGTTGAACAATGGAAATCGACACATGCAGGGATATAATTTAACAGTCGCCCGGTCGCCACTGACGAGTGGAATCGGCAGTGGCCGAGCACATTCTGCCAAACAATCGCCCGGTCGTGCACCAGAAATTTGCCGATGTCTATTGTTTTACTTTCGTTTTCACAGCGCTGAAAATAAAATGCTTTTCCGTGATTGGTTTAAATCAATATAGTTATTGTGTAACAGTCGGGTTTTGCTTTTTATGTGTATTAGATCACGTTCGCCTCGCATTGGACAGTATAAAAAATGTCAACATCGAGCGCTCGTGTTTACTGAGCAAACCTGTTAAGTGTTTTATTTACGACAGATGTAAACATATTCAATTAAATTTTACACAATCGCCAGAAAAAAAGACAATTTCGAGTGCAATTAATTATTCATCGAGCGGGCGTAATGGCGGCCGCCATTTTGGTTCACTCGCCACGTGCGCGGAGTTCTAATCAGTAAATGCGCATTTTCAAATGCAAATACATATTGTTCCGAAAGCGTGTTTTGCATACAAATACAATTTCGACTTCTTTTAGATAGTGTAACCGAAATTGACGAGCGCTTTCAGGAAGTTTTAATGTTTTGATTCAACTTCAAGAGCCAATATTACTCAGGAGTGGGCGGTCCGAAATGAATTTCGGTAACACCTCCTGAATGTTCATCCAATCGTCGCTACGATGGTGTCAATATCTGGTTAATTAATATTCATAATAACCCCTCACCCTGACACAAACAGAAACAAATTTGCTCACAGGGTTCGACACTATCTTTTAAGCCAGGAATCCTGACGAGACTTCTACTTTTGAAATCAGAAGTCCCTCCCAAAAATCAGAATACTTTTACTCAAGTCAAGTCAAAAACCTATTATTTCACTCATATTATGCAAGTATAACCTGAAATAGTATGTTAAAAATCAACAAAAGGGTTGTTTAAACTATTTTATTCAAGCAGGCACTACAATTTGGCTTGCATAAGAATTATTTGATGTTTATACAGAACAAAAAATTAAGATATTTAGGTTGTTAAAATCCTTCCCTATAAGCAAAATGATCACATTATTTTTATTTAAAAAAAAAACAAAATGAATATGCATGTGAAACGTGAACGGGTCGAAAAAAAAGACATAGTTTTCATTGCAAACAAGTCATTTCTCTACAAGTACGCGGCCAAACATTTATTATACATGTATTTTAAACTATATTAAGTTGAATAGTGATTATTTCTCATTAACTCGAAAAACGGTGGCGAAAATTAGCGGTCATTAGTTTGCAAACGCAATAATTTTCGAGTCACTTCAAAGCAAACACGCTTTCAGAAGAAACAGTTTCTTCTCTGCATAGACGCCGCTTATTGATCTTATTGTTAAACATTTAAAAAAAAAAAGTGGCATTAAGTTTGTCGACGGTTCCGAAAAACATATGTAATAAGCCGATAATTAATAGATAAACACGTTTACTTCACTTCACAGCAGACACACGGCAAATTAAAACATCATTTAATCCCGCTAAATTGATTATCGGGTGTTACGACCGCCTCCCTGTGCAGTAATTAAGTTTTGGAAAACCTCGCGTTCTAATTGGTTAAGAGCACAAAACAGACGACGCCGCTGTCAAGCTGTATTGTATATTGCGGTGATTTTTGACACGCGCTTCCCGAAATTTTCATGCGTCCCGTGGATTCGTCATCGGATGTTTTAGTGTCCTTTTGTAAGAAGCATGCGTACAAATATGCAAAACAAAGCGTCTCTGAAATTATAAACAGAACTTAGTATTGACTTTTCCCCCGAAAACTTAGGACTCCCGACGGAATAACTGACTTGGAAGTTAAGGAGTCCCTCCCAAGATTTTGGTGTCCTCGGGATCGCGAGACTGCGTTAGTAACGAGCCCCATTAGCCTGGATTACGTATGATTATTTTATAAGCCTTGATAATGTTTATATCAGATTAAAGTATATTTTTTGGGTTTTAAAATGAATGTTTGAGTTTTGAATGGTTGGGTTAAAAAAAAACATTTTTATTTGGAGCATCAACATAGATTTTATGACAGTGGGGTATCTTCACTACTAAAGTCAAAGCTGTTACTCTGACTGTTGCTGTCAATTCAATATTAAATGGTTTAATTTATGTTAACTTTTATGTGGGCTAATTGGTTTTCAGCTGGGCTATTCGATTTGAAAAGTTACGAGCCCGGCTGGCTAATGGCATTTCAACGTTAATTTATATCCCTGACATGTCCGTTTGGAAAGCTTGCTACGTTATAGAAAACTTGATGTTTTTTATTGAATATTGAATGATAAATAAAATAAAAGAAATATGATAAAAATTGACCGATTTATTATTGTTTACGAGCGTTATAAAGTTCAGAAAATTATCGGAGTAACTGAGATTCTGTTGCAGGGTAGCGGCTGAAGATAGTCTTTTTAGCCGACTTAGGAATTTATTTGAACACACAGGCAATTGTTTTCTAACAGATATTTGAATAAACTTTACGAAACCACCAAGCTTATGCAGTGTCCACTTCTTATTCAAAGTGTCTGGGAGTTAAATTCATTTGTTTATATATATAATGTACCGTCATTCCGAAACAAAGACTGTTTTGATTAATTACGAATTTATACGTCTGATTATCAGAAATCCTTGATAGCATGGTATATATCACCGCTTGTCACACAGGAGATCGACGTTCAAATCCCCGTCAGGGAACATTGTTCTTTTTTTATTTCAAATTCCAAATTCATATCCCTACAGCCAATGAATACATTTAGCAATGAAATGTTACCCGCTACAAATGATAATATTTTGAATAATACTAAAACTATTATCAGGATTTGTTATATTAACGGATTGTGAAACGGTGCGAAAAAGGTCGAATTCTCTGCCGTAACGAGATTTTCCGAGATTTTGCGAGATTTCATCATCACAACGACGCCATTTTAAGTAAGCGAATACAGAAAATCATTGATAATATCTTCTTCAATCTCTAAAATATTATCAATCTATCAACGTTGAATTTCTACATAACAAATTGGTAAGTTATGATTAATCCACTGACAAGTTATTTGTGAGAAGTCATATCGAATTTTTTGCAATATATACCCTTTCAAGTGCAGATCATCTGTAAGAATGTTTGACGAGAAAGATGAGAAAATGGCGGAGCTGCGGCTAACATAGCCCAACTTTGTAGCGACTTTCTGTCGTTCTTTTGTGTTTACGTGAATAATATGGATTTGGTTGCATTGAGAAAGGGTTTGTTAAGTGTTCGCAGTAATTTCTTTTGTTAAAAAGCGGGTAAGTGATAAAGGAGAAGTTCGTAAATTTGGGCCAATTTTAACTTTTGCGCTGAAAAATGGCGGCAAAATGGCGAAATTTGCAAAACCAGGTTCTACATAGTAACGAATTTTCGCACCGATGTGGTTATTGAGTCCCAATGTTGAATTAAAATATATTCATGAATCATTGATACACATATTAAACTATTTGCAAACCCGTTACAATGGCTAAAAATTGTTTAAAACACATTTGAAAACGAGCGTCATTCGGCTGTAAATAAGATTGGTAGCCATACTTGTTATGCTGTGCGTTACTTATAGCCCTAAGAAAATAATATATCTTTTTACATGAAAATGATCATTTTAAGCATGTTAAATGACTGATCTCGATAAAAAAATCAGTTTCATAAGTATTCACTTGATATCACGGTTAAAAATGTGTGTAGATGTGTAAAATTAGATTCCATGTTGTGTTGAGCAATTGCGATTTGTTGCAATTATTTCGGGTTTTTTTCTGCAAACATACCAATTAATTTGTTTCCGATCAAAAGACAACACAACTATTAGTAAACGATGTCGAGAATTATTTTGATGACTTTTTACAAAATTAATATCAAAATAAAATGACACAAACATGTCGTGAAGAACTTTCGCACCTTTTACGTTGTTTTTTGTTTTTTTGTTGATTGCCTTTTTGCCGATAAAAGGAAAATTAAATGATTAATAACAAAGTGATTTCGGTTTTGTAAAAACATAATTTGTTGATAAGTTAATTTGATCTGATCTTTTACTAGAAAGTATAATACGACAGTAATACCATCGCGCCTTTTACACTCTTCTTTTGTTATTTGTTTTTGCTTATTCGCATTTTGTTTTTACACATTTGCAAGATCAATACATAATCTTCCATACTTTTAAATTTTCACTTTTTTCCTCTTTATCACGGACCCAAATACAAAGATAGGTCCGTGCCTCTTTATTTTTAATACCAGTTACCAATTAATTAGAGAAAAGCGACCGTCGATAATCAAAGACAAGTAGTTTTATCTACGCTAACGGATCGAAAATTATCGGACAGCGCCGTCTTACCTACGGCGCAGAAAAATCAATAAATTCGTCTGCTCTATAGCGCGTTTCATATCCCTGTATATACGATCCCTGCTATTATCAACCTGATTTAAAATTTATCCTTGACAGTTTCAGTGAAACCGAAAGTAGTCGTTACGAATAAAAGTGATTATATGGGTGAGATTAAATTTATTTATCTTGCCACACTCCCTCACACCTCTAATATTAAATATCTGTACATGCCCTGTGAGAGCGGGTTCAAAAACGTAACGAATAAAATTTAAATATATGGGTTGGGTTACAGGGAGTTCGGTAGACATGAGCTCCTGGGTTTTGACCCGTGAAAACTTCGAAATACCCGTATTTGACTCGCAATAAAAACACCCGACGAGTCATATTTGATCCGTAGGAATTTTCATTTATGCGTCGATTCCTTAGCGTACGTGTCAATCAACTTGTTAATTCCAAACACTCAGGCCGTTGCAACCGTTGACACGTCAGAAAGTGAGAACGGAGGCGGAGCTTGTATTTTAATCTACTCGCTTTCAGTCAAACAGCGACGATTACGCACATGCCCACTGTCTCGGCTTTGATAATGACGTAATCGAATCCATGATGTGATGGGATTTAATTGACAAACAATAAACACGTGTTCGGCATCGATATATGTGTAAAAAGGTATTGTTAATGTAAATGATGCAATCAATAGAGTATGCACATCATTTAATTAGTAGAATTAATGATGGTGACACTCGAATTAGATAATAAGTGGATGTTTGTGCGGCGGCCTAGACGATTAATATATTCAAGTGTGTCATTCGTCATGAGTTTAAATTAATTGTAAGAGCGTATTTATATTGACTTACGTGCTGAAAGTTTAACTTGCAAATTGTTATAGACGTAATTTTCACTTTTAAGAGCCTTACTTTTCCATCCTGCATGAAAAACTTAATATGGAAAGCTAAATAAAATAATAATCTTTAAAAATTTGTGTCAAATAACCTTCAGTATTTGTTAATTCCAATAAAATCGCGGTAAAAAAGACGAAAATGGCGGACCTGTGAGGTCGCGAAAATATGTGACAAACGGGAAACAACGTACATTTGAGCCTGGAAAAAGGATCAGCAGCTAGATCTTTCTAATTTAAGAATTTCTTGAAAATATAACAGTAGAGCTTCAGAACACAAACTGAAAAATATGATGTACAAGGCTAGAAACATGACCCATGATTCGACCCTTAAAAATCTCACCTTGACTCTTGAAAATTTGATTTTGACCCTTGAAAATTTAGGCTGAAGAGTCAATGACCCTTGAGTTTCAAAGCCTACCGGACACCCTGGGTTAAACGCCCGCGCATCCTCTGTGCGTACGTAATGTTTACATCCTGTCGTAGCGTACGGATAGAGTGCTATCTTTGTTAGTGTTTTTCCCATAATTTAATCCGTTTTTCTCATTGATCCGTTTCCTGCGAAAATATGCTCGTGCCGATCACGTGCATATTCTAACTTTATGTTAGTTTTACCAAGACACAGATTAGGTTCAATTAAATATAAAATTAAGAAAAATTTAATTTTTATATAAAAATAATTTTTGTTGCATCACTTCTCGGCAGCCATTTTTGCACTCCGTGACCTAGATAAAATCAACGCATCGTTCCCGAAAATTGAAGTACCTAAAGACTTTTCCATAGGAATATTTCATTTTTATCCCAATTAGCCTCTATAGTGAAGATATTAATAACCTCTATTTCTTTCATATTTACAGAAGTTTGCAAAATATTTATAGTTAAAACTGTTCTACAGACAGTGCATGACCTGCAAAAAAATTTCTTCCTGAATAATTGCTTTGGAAATTTTATTGGTTTTACTTTTGATAAAACTTGATAAGGAAATAGTAAGACAGTAGACACCCAGTTAAAGTGGTGACGTAGAATCAATAAAGAAACTATTCAGGTTAGGCTTAAAATAGACGACCAATCAGAAGCAACGGATCAATGAGAAAGTGTCTGCTTGTTACAAAGGTGAAAGATCGTCACATAAATGATGTAACAGTAACATTTCTGAGTTGTTTACAATGTTTTTGATTAGTTTTAAACATTTTAAAAAGGTTTTTCATTTGTTATTTAAAAAGTAGTTCCTTAAGTATTTACTCGTAGTGCGCATGCGCCGATTTTTCTGTGTAAGGGTAATGGATCATCGAGAACAGGGCATACCAAGTAAAGAACAACCAAACTGTCAAACAAAACTTATCAGCTGATATATAGCTGAAAAGTTCCAACAAATATCATTAATTGTCATTATATATACGTATTATACAATCCCTTCTCTCTAAGCTATAAGTGAGGGAACTTTGGTTTTCCTAAATTTTCTCATTAAGATTTACCTCCCTTAACTTTACTGCAAATGGCGTCAGCAGAAGAAATGGGTACTACTGTGATTTTCTTTAATTTTAGTCAGCACAATTTGTCTCCCTTGATATATTGCAAATGACGCCAGTAAAAAGGAAGTTTATTCTGTTTTTCCGGAATTAACGTCAGTAAGATTTGTCTCCCTGGATCATTTTACAAATGGCAGCAGGAGAAAAAGGGAGGTAACTCAGTTTGTTTTCCTATTTTAAGTCAGTCAGAGTTGTAATCTTTTGAAAATCTTGCAAATGAAGTGAGGATAATAAGGGGCGGTGACTTTTTATCCTAAACTAATGTCAGTACAATTTGCCTCCCTTGATTTCTGAGCAAACGATGTCTTGAGAAAAGGAAGGGTATTTTATTTTCTTAAATCTTACTCACTAAAATTTGTCTTTTTGTTTTTTGGCAAATGCCATGAGGAGAATAATTGGATAAATACGATTTTTTTATTTTACTCATAAATATTTACATCCTTTCATTTTTTTTGCACATTGCCTCAGTTGAAAGGTAAAAGACTTTGCCTTTCTTAAATCTAAGTCATTAAGATTTGTCTCCCTTGATTATTTTGCAAATGGCGTCAAGAGAAAAAAGGAAGGGGACTATATTTTCTCCAATATATGTGTCAATATGATTTGTCTCCTTGCATATTTTTTTCATTTATAGAGTTACCTGCCCTTTTACCCTAATGCCATTTGCAAAAATAATTAAGGGAGACAATGGTACTGACTAAAATTTAGGAAAAACGAAGTTCCCTCCCTGTAATTTTTTGCCCATACCATGTTGCAACATTTTGCCCTAAGCGTACTTGGTACTGTGTATTGATGTTTTTTTCGAAAAATAATGCATTTTATGATCTGTTGATGTGATGTAATAAAAACAGGGTCTACTGTTTTCAATATGTGCATGATACATATGATTTTTCCTTATTTAGTTTTATTCAAAGCAAAAATTTACAAAAACGAAAAAAAATACTGGCATTGCTCAAAAATATGATAATTACAATAAAAACTAAAGATCTGTCTGTTTTGCTTTGATAAGTATTTACAATATTGCTAACTCGGAAAAAAAACACGTACAATTTTAAAACAGATGTCATATATTATGTCATCACTGAGAAAAAGTCGACGGACCATTTTGCCCCGCGTATCATTTTGCCCCGGTCTCCCCTATGTATTGGTGTTTGCAGCAGCAAAAATACGGTCATACCTATTATTTCTTTAAATACGTAATAAAACATGTTGAATTTGGTTACCAGGTATCATATGAAAGTATACACTCTGCAGTTTATAAACATGGTAGATATGTAAAAATCGTTCAAATAACAAAAAAGTTACAGGAGTACAAATGTACAAACTTTGATACGTTTTGCAAATAATATGTTTCGGTGTTTGCAGTACATGTAAAATATGGCCGTGCATGTTAATTTCCTGAATTCTTAATACAACAACATCATTTTGTTACCATTTGAAAGTTTCTTATTTGCAGTTTCCAAAAATATTAATCTTTTGACAGTTGAAAGAGTAAAACGGAAGTTACAAGCCTTTTAAATATAGGATATTTTTTTTGTGATTTTCAAATTTCAATAAGGGCCGAGTCAAATCTTAGTATTGCAAAAAAAGCAATGCCACTTATTTTTGTCGCCGCACTGTCTGGAATGGGATTTTTTTGTACGTGGAGGGGCAGGTGAATTAATTTTTTTCTCCAAGATTATTCGATGGAAGATAATTTTACCAACTGACAATACAGTTTTACAGAAAAAGTATTTGTAATATTTTTTATTGTTTTGTTTTTTAATCTTTATACCCCCAAAACGAAGTTTAGGGGGGTATATAGGAGTCACCCGGTGGTCGGTTGGTCGGTCGGTCGGGCGGTCTGTTGCATTTTCCTTGTCCGGAGCATAACTTGAAAACTACTAGTTGGAATTCAATACAACTTCATACAATGGTCAAGCACATTGAGAGGAAGTGCAGTGCACAAGAACTATAACTCCATCTTGACTAATTACAGAGTTATTGCCCTTTGTTACTTTTCCTTGTCCGGAGCATAACTTGAAAACTACTGGTTGGAATTCAATACAACTTCATACAATGGTCAAGCACATTGAGAGGAAGTGCAGTGCACAAGAACTATAACTCCATCTTGACTAATTACAGAGTTATTGCCCTTTGTTACTTTTCCTTGTCCGGAGCATAACTTGAAAACTACTGGTTGGAATTCAATACAACTTCATACAATGATCAAGCACACTCAGAGGAAGTGCAGTGTACAAGAACTATAACTCTATCTTGAGTATTTACTGAGTTATTGCCCTTTGTTAGTTTTCCTTGTCCGGAGCATAACTTGAAAACTACTGGTTGGAATTCAATACAACTTCATACAATGGTCAAGCACATTGAGAGGAAGTGCAGTGCACAAGAACTATAACTCCATCTTGACTAATTACAGAGTTATTGCCCTTTGTTACTTTTCCTTGTCCGGAGCATAACTTGAAAACTACTAGTTGGAATTCAATACAACTTCATACAATGATCAAGCACACTCAGAGGAAGTGCAGTGTACAAGAACTATAACTCTATCTTGAGTATTTACCGAGTTATTGCCCTTTGTTACTTTTCCTTGTCCGGAGCATAACTTGAAAACTACTAGTTGGAATTCAGTACAACCTCATACAATGGTCAAGTACATTTAGAGGAAGTGCAGTGCACAGGAACCATAACCCCATCTTGACTCATTACTCATTACCCTTTGTTACTTTTCCTTGTCCGGAGCATAACTTGAAAACTTCTGGTTGGAATTCAATACAACTTCATACAATGGTCAAGCACAGTGAGAGGGAGTGCAGTGCACAGTAACCATAACTCCATCTTTACTAATTACAGAGTTATTGCCCTTTGTTACTTTTCCCTGTCTGGAGCATTTTTCGAAAACTACAAGTTGGAATTCAATACAACTTCATACAATGGTCAAGCACAATGAGAGGAACTGCTAAGAACAATATCTCTTTTTAGTTTGTTTGCAAGGTATTATGTTACTACGAACTTCTTCAGTTTATAAAGCAATCCTTTTGGGGGTATTAATCACATTTAGTGATAGCTCTAGTTTAATTTATTCCCTCATGTGGTGCACAATTTCAAATGGTCAAGGTCTATTTTGACTGATAAAATATTTGAAACCAGTCTACGGAAAGTGAATCATAATTTATTTTTAGAACTCACATGATGTAAACAACAAGACGAATTTTGATGCAAGGCATCAAAGACGCCGCGCATGTTTTTTTAAGCATGGCTGGGAGATGGGCACTGGGACAGGTTTCTATATAAAATGTGCGTGGTAAACATCAGCGAACCCTTTTTTACTACATAAAATGATCATTACCTCTGTCACGGACCTATATACACATTATGTTAATTATGTTATATGTTTTTATTCATCCTTGTAATGATATATGCAAATAAAAAGATTTTAAATGATTTTCTAGTTTCTGTTTTTTATTTTCGTTCACTCATGGGAATTTGCGTAACTGGAATGCAGATAAGTTGTTAAACTGTCAAAGAACTTGAATAAAAAATAACGCTAAAATTTATCGAACTATTTAAATACAAAACAAGAAAAGTAATACTTTTTTCTAATAAAGATCTTTCATTTCAACACGGACCTATACACATGTGTATATAGGTCCGTGATTGCAATGATTTTGGGTTTTAATACCGTCTAAGGGAGGTAATCGTTACAACATAAAGTACACACTAAGTAACATCGGACTAATTCGCTTAAAATCTAACGTATCATTCTAAAATTACACATATTCAACAAATACATTAATTTTTAGCTCGACTTTTCTATGAAAAGGGGAGCTATCCTACTCGCCCCGGCGTCGGCGTCACACCTTGGTTAAGTTTTTTGTACCACCCCACTTTATTTAAAAAATATTAGAGGTATGGCTTTGAAACTTACCATACTTGTTTACCATCATAACCTCCATCTACAGACAAGAGTACATAACTCTGTCAAGGTTTTTGACAGAATTATGGCCCTTTTTTTACTTAGAAAGTGTATTAAGCTTGGTTAAGTTTTTCGTACCATCTCACTTTATTTCAAAACCATTGGAGGTATTGCTTTGAAACTAACCATACTTGTTTATTATCACGACCTTCATCAACAGACAAGAGGACATAACTGTGTCAAGGTTTTTGACAGAATTATGCCTCTTTTTGACTTAGAAAATACTTTGAATATGGGTAAAATCCACTTATTGCCTTAACCCTTTGAGATATTGCTTTGAAACTTTTAATGCTATTTCACATCATTACCCCCATCTGTACGCAAGAGAAGGTAACTCTGTCAGGGATTTGTTTTAAAAATTAAGGCCTTTTATCGACTTAGAATCTTGGTTAAGTTTTTCAACCCAGTCCACTTTTTGACTGAACTGTTTGAGATATTAATTTGAAAGTTGGAATACTTGTTTACCATCATGATTCCAAAACATGGGCAGGAGAAGGTAATTCTGTCAAGGATTTTATTTGAATTATGGCCCTTTTTGACTTAGAAACTCAGTTAAAATTTTCATTCTTGTCCACTTGTTAACTTAACCATTTGAGATATTACTTTGAAAGTTCGAGTACTTATGTACCATCGTAAGACCTATCTGTAAGTAAAAGAAGATAACTCTGTGAAAAATTTTCTTGATTTGTACTTAGAAATTCCTAGTTAAAGTCTTGTGTGCCCTTAACTGTCAAAGTTTTGTTTTATTGGCAAGCACTAAAAAAGTCGAGCATGCTGTCCTACTGACAGCTCTTGTTATCATTTAGAATAATTAAAAGTGTATTTAACATAAAAAACTATTGAATTAAGACTTGTTTCCGGTAATCTCATTTGTTTTTGGTTGTTTCCGGTAAAAAGTTGTTTTCAGAAATCAGTAATACCGGTCCGTGCCTCTGTGTATTTAGCTGTATACTGTCCTTTTTGTTTATGAAACTGATTTATAAAAATAAAAATTTTATTAGTAATTAGCATAATACTAAACCCTTATGTAACTTCCATATTGTTTGTCTATTGTGATAATTAAATACCTCTTTTCTCACAACATTAATTATTTTCGGATGCTAATTTTACACTGGCTATTTTTAGATACCAAGGAACTATTTATAACCATGGCTCCTCCCACAATTTCACTGACTACAGGTCGGTTAATAGGAAGCAGAGGCAAAAGCCTGTGCAAATATAATTTACACCGGGTCTAAATATTGTGAAAAAGAACTATCTGTAAAACAGATATACCTGCCCCTCCCTCCCTGTAGCTGGTAATGTGGATTTTTCTTTCTTTCTATTCCCGAAGCATATACACTCCAGCAATATGGCGGAAAGAAATGAAATCCACATGATTAATTATGCTGTGACGTATACATTTTACAGAACTTCCATTGGCTGATTATTGTTTTTGTTTACAAATGATGGAATGGAATTCCGTTAGGGCCCTACGTATTGCATAGTTGGGTGAACGGTTTTTCTTTACAGTTTCAATATTATAGTTTAATATGTAGTAATTAAGATGGGTTTTCATTGATTTTTCACGTTGGCGCCATGTATTCTATTACCTGAGTGTTTTAAGATAGCAAAACATCTTCCGAATCTTTTTTTCTGAGCTTTGATGAATCGGGTCGTAAGGTCCATAAACAAAGCTATAAAAAACCCGTGGTCTACGAGTTTGTGGAAAAGTTATTAAATACTCATTAAATGTGTCCAAAGTTTTGAAATAAGGGAAGGAGACATGTGTATTTTGTATTGTATTGTTTTTTTAATGACTTAATACAATTTAATGATTCATAAAAGTCATTTTTCATACATAGAACATAATTTAGATTTACAATAATAATGTTGGCTGCTCCCTATTCGATTATGCAACCCCATGGTACAAATTTGAAACCTATTCAATACTGACGCCGCCATTCAATGGCGGCGTCAATAAAGCTATCCGCTCTGTTGTAACACAAGGTCGCACGACTTTACAGTTTCAAATGGGGCTATTTCCCGTCAGTTTTTAATTATTTTTATCAAGTAAATGTTACCGACTGTAACTTCTATGTAAAATTCCCGATATATGGTGATTAAATGTTTGCGGTTAAATAAAATGTCTCAAATTGCATATAATAAGAAAGCTAAGATCGTAAGCTTTTCAATGATGCATATTATGTGACAATATCACAAGAAACCATTTCAGACAGACATATTACAAATAGCTTATTTTCTATTGATTAAAAGCGTAATACAGTCAGTTTACCCAAAATTCAAGGGAGATAACTTCTAACTTCACTCGTTATGCTTCTGATATTTAGGCTGTACAGTCTCAAAGCATTAACTTGGAGCACTCGTCTGAAACTGTTATTCAAAAAGTCTTCTTACAACGGTCCGATCTGTAAATGTTATACTCGCGATGTTTTCATAAACCTTTGACACAGAAAATACAAACTAAACTAATTTACGAAAATTGAAATGAATCACTTCTTGAAGTGGTCATATTTTGATGGATGAACTTATTTATAATATATTCTTTATTACAATCTATGTAACATGTTAATGCTCAAACACAATTAAACAGTATTATTATTTTTGTATTCCTGTTACAAATAAAAACAATTCTACATTTCCTTTGCTCTTGTTCAATTCTTTAGCGGCGACCTTTGATGCTTTGCACCAATGGTTTTCTTGTTTAACAATTCAATAAAACGTAGCACGAAGAATGTGTGGACAGTATGTACTAATGAGATTTTGAATGATATTTAAATTAAAGTGTATTTATATAAAAAAATACTGTATATGTGATTAAATTACTGTCGAAGAATACAACTTAATATTCATATTATTTTTATGCCCCCGAAGGGTGGCATATTAAAATCGCACCGTCTGTCCGTCCGTCCGTCTGTCCGTCCGTCCGTGCGTCCCCACTTACAAATTCGTATCCGGACTGTAACTTTGTCATGCATTGAAGGATTTTAAAATAACTTGGCACACATGTCTAGCACATCAAGACGACGTGTCGCGTGCAAGACCCACATCCCTACCTCAAAGGTGAAGGTCACACTTGGAGTATGAAGGTTATGGAATCCTCTATATATGCACACATTCGTGTCCGGACTGTAACTTTGTCATGCATTGAAGGATTTTAAAATAACTAGGCACACATGTCTAGCACATCAAGACGACGTGTCGCGTGCAAGACCCACGTCCCTAGCTCAAAGGTCAAGGTCATACTTAGAGTTTGAAGGTAATGGATTCCTCCATATAAGCATATATGCACACATTCGTGTCCGGACTGTAACTTTGTCATGCATTGAAGGATTTTAAAATAATTTGGCACAAATGTCTAGCACATCAAGACGACGTGTCGCGTGCATGACCCACATCCCTACCACAAAGGTCAAGGTCACACTTAGAGTTTATAGGTAATGGAATCCTGTATATATCCATACATTTGTGTCCGGACTATAACTTTATTATGCTTTGAAGGATTTTAAAATAACTGTGCACAAATGTCTAGCACATCAAGCGGATGTGTCGCGTGCAAGACCCAAGTCCCTACCTCAAAGGTCAAGGTCACACTTAGTGTTTAAAGTAATGGAATACTGTATGCATGATTACTCTGTCATGCATGGAAGGATTTTAAAATTACATAGCACATTTATTGAGCACATGGAGAGGACACAGACTGTGAGGCACCTCTTTCGGGGGCATTCGTCACTTGGGAGGGACAGCTCTTGTTTGTACCAGACATCTAAGGCATATACATTGTATGTTGAGGAACAGAATGATCTGTTATGCAAAAATATCTTTCTGTTCAATATTTTTTGAGTTCTCGAAAATACACCTGAATACTTGTATTAATTATTTAAAAAATCACAATTCGCAATTTTGAAGTTAACACACTTTGTAGCAAAACAATAGATGTCTACAGTAAACCTGTAACTACTGTATTTTAACACATTTTATGATGGTGTTAACTTAAACAGCACGCGTTTCTCATTGATTAGATTATCGCACCCTCCATCATGATAATATATGTAAATTGTTCTGATTGTAAGTAATTAGTAATAAATAAGTTAAATGACAAACTTTAATGGTACGTTTTAAGAAGTAATACATTTGAAATTACACTCTTTTTTAAAACTTTTTTTTTAAAGAAGTTCAGTTGTTAAAATCAAATCTTACTAAATCACTCCGTATTTCATTATTAGATAAATACCAATCTGCAAATAATTTATTTTCAAGTCCCAAATCAGGAAGACTTGTATGTTATGAGAAAGAAGAAGGCTTTTACTTAAATTGATTTTAATAAGTGCAGTCAGAATAGCGTACTTAGTAAAATCACGGACCTATATACATATGTCCGTGATAAAATATACAATGTTTAAGTTTAATTGTCAAATAACACATTTTCTAAATTTAGAATAAACATTGAGGCGCAAAAAATCAAATAAGATCTCATTCTATATTATGATTCTAAATAGTCTAGGAGAGCCTTAGTATATACTAGCTGTCTGGATTACGAAAGCTTTAGACCAGCTAGACATTGTCATATATATTTAATGGCGAATATATCTCTATCACCTTTGCCAGAAGCCTAACAACTGGGTCTGATTAGGGACTAAACCATAAATAGATTGTCTAATGATTAAACACTTGCTGTGTTAAATAAAAAGTATGAATATTTTTACAGTAATACAAAGTGGTAAATGCATATCACATATTTTATTTATGAAATAACATCCGTTCCAGCGGTGTTAGTCGTTTAATAAACAATGATTTGGAGTACTGATACGCAGTAATTAGCCACGAAGGCCGAAGGCCTGAGTGGTTTATAACTGCGCATCAGTACGACAAATTATTGTTTATTAGACGATAACAACGCTGAAAAGGATGTTATTTCGATTCTAACATGACCAGATATTACAAAAGGTGAATAAATGCAAAGCTTTATTTTCTACGCGAACGCTCATTTAACGTCATGCGGCGCAATATGACGTCATGTTTACAGCATATCGGTTCCCACGTTGTATATGGTTTAATATAACATAAATTTTCTAATCTTTGTATATAGAGACAAAATCGTGAGTCATGTTAGAATTTGTCATATCACATGAGTACTTTTATGTTATTTGTTGAAATTTTCGTATTTATTTATGAATTTATGTGTTTGATCTTGTAAATACATCATTGTTAATACATGAATAAATTTTGCTAACCAAATTAATTTGTTGTTCGAATAATCATTGATTCAAGGTCTGATCCATAACTGGCCAAAATATCGACATTGTTCTCATAGACAACGGAACACATTTAAAAACACCCATGCCGTTATTGAATTGTGAGAATGTTATGTGATGGTTTCAAAGTAACATTTTCAATTGTTCAGATTGATATCACGATGATGCGTTTTTCAAAAAGCTCACATTTAAGCAATCAACAACGATGATGCGTTTTTCAAAAGGCTCACATTTAAGCAATCAACTCATGATCTTCGCTGTTTAGAAGTTTAAGAAATTAGCCACCTTTAGAAATGGCCAGGAGGTTGGATAACGAAAAAACATCAGTGTTCATATTAATGTAGAAAAGGCAAATATCGTCGGATTTTAACAATGGTTACATATCCGTTAACTGCTGAATAATAGCTTTCGAACAATATGTAAGTTATATTGGTTTATATTATACCATATGAAAAGGAATAATTGACGAAGGCCGCATTGCAGAAATCGATGTTGGCTATTGTTTAAAAAAATACCATTTTGAAATTGATACAGAAAATGTAAATGTGGTCGGATTTTCGATATTTTTAGATATTTGTAAATTGCAGAATGTCGGCTTTCCAACAGTATATAAATTATATTTGTTCATACAATAACGAAGAAAAAATGGGTATGGCCGTAGTTTCACTTCCCGAAATTGATGTTGGCTCTTCTTTAAAAAATAGCAATGTTCAAATTCATGTAGAAGATGTAAATGAAGTCGGATTTTAAAAATGTTTGCATATTTGGAAGCTGCAGAATGACAGCTTTCCAACAATATTTCAATTGTATTGGTTTGTAGAAAAATAAAGAAAAAAATAGGGAGGGCCATATTTTCCACGCTTCAAAAATCAAAACTGGCTATTGTGAAAAAAAAAACAACAATGTTTACATTGAAATAAAATTTCGGATTTTATATATATTCGTAAACTTCAGAATGTCAGCTTTCCAACGGTATATAAATTATCATTGTACCTTTCTGTCAAACCGTACAATGATGGCCGGGTAGGGCCGAAAAATACACATTCCCTATAAAGTTACTAGATCTATATTCACAGATGGCATAATTTTCATAAAATAATATTGTATTTTTTGTGTCTTTTTTAAGACCAGAATAAAAGCTGTTACTTCGCCAAAAGTCAACAATTTAAAATAATTTTAAACATACACAAATACCAGCAATAAAACAGGTGTGATTCAGAAAACCTGTTCGATCATTGCTTTTTCCATACTGACAAAGATATTTGATATATACTGATCAGAGTTACATATTATGAAGTGAAACACTCTTTGCTAATAAATATAAGGGTGTTTCACCTTAGTATGGGCTCGGGATAACGTATGCTCTACTTTTAGCTCACCTGGCACAAAGTATATTAGGATCACTCACCGTCCAGGGTCCGTCGTACATCGTCCGTCCGTCCACCATTTTCTTCAAACGACATCTCTGAAACCACTTGGCTAATGTTTATGGAACTTTGCAGGAATGTTTCTTGAATGAAGCTCTATCAAATTTGTTCAAAGAATTCCATTCCATGCAGAACTCTGGTTGCTATGGCAACAAATAGGAAACACTTCAAAAATCTTCTTCTCTGAAATCACAAGGCCTTAGATATTTAGCATGTGGCATTATCTAGTGGTCCTCTACCAAGATTGTACAAATTATGACCCCCGGGTCAAAATTGAGTCCGCCTGGGGGTCACTTGGTTTAACATAGGAAAAACTTTAAAAATATTCAACTCTGAAACCGCAAGGCCTAGAAATTAGATATTTGGCATATAGAAATGTTTAGTAGACCTCTACAAAGATTGTTCAAATTATGACCCCTGGTCAAAATTATTTTTACAAAGGCTTATACATGAAAAACTTTAAAAAATCTTATTCTCTAAAACCAAAAGGCCTAGAGCTTAGATATTAAGCATGTGGGATTGCCTAGTGGACCTCTACGAAGATTGTTCAAATTATGACCCCTTGGATCAAAACTGACCCTGCCCTTTCACATAGACTTATATAGGGAAAACTTAAAAAACACAAGGCCCACAGGCAGAGCTTAGATATTTGGAATGTTATATGCATTGTGTAGTAGGGACCTCTAAGAATTATGTTAAAATCATGACCCCTGGTATTATAGCCAATAGTAGTCAGGTGAGCGAAATATGGCCATCTTGGCCCTCTTGTTCAAGAGCCCATACTATTGCAGCCAGCTGCAATATAAATATATATTTTTAGATATGGCATCAAAGCGGAAACAGGGAGGCTGTAGCAGTAATGAAGAAGAAATGGCATCAAAGTGGGAAAAGGGAGACTGTAGCAGTAATGAGGAAGAAATGCCATCAAAGCGGAAAAAGGGAGACTGTAGCAGTAATGAAGAAGATACGGCATCAAAGCGGAAAAAGGGCGACTGTAGCAGTAATGAAGAAGATACGGCATCAAAGCAGAAAAAGGGAGACTGTAGCAGTAATGAAGAAGATACGGCATCAAAGCGGAAAAAGGGAGACTGTAGCAGTAATGAAGAAGATACGGCATCAAAGCGGAAACAGGGAGACTGTAGCAGTAATGAAGAAGATACGGCATCAAAGCGGAAAAAGGGAGACTGTAGCAGTAATGAAGAAGATACGGCATCAAAGCAGAAAAAGGGAGACTGTAGCAGTAATGAAGAAGATACGGCATCAAAGCGGAAAAAGGGAGACTGTAGCAGTAATGAAGAAGATACGGCATCAAAGCAGAAAAAGGGCGACTGTAGCAGTAATGAAGAAGATACGGCATCAAAGCGGAAAAAGGGCGACTGTAGCAGAAATGAAGTAAGATATATATATTATATACACTATATACATATATGGATGTGAGATGATACTATTTAATATAATATAATCATTATTAAGGATGTCATGAAAAATTTACCGCCACTGCCAGGATTCAAACTGCGGGTCTCTGGATTATTGGTCCAGCATGCAAAGCCCTACACCACGGCGGCATGGCAAATCTGTCATGACAAATTACGTTATATACTTGACATATGCACCAGAATGGCGTGTTTTCTCTTAATGTCACAAATAGAAGTGCCGAACGGCTTACAAACTACCCGGGACTGGAGAATATTAATAAATCATTATTTAGTTATGTCACTAAAACATTATTTTGATCCTTTCACTTCAAAGTCTAAAATTCTTTTTTTTAAATCAAATAATTGTAAAAGTTCCTGAAAGAAAAATAGCCAATCCAAGACTAATGGGTTGTACCCTAAAATATTAAATTAATCAATGAAAATCTTTATCTAAACCCATTTTAAAAAATCCCTTAAAGCTTTTAATGTCAGCTGACACCTATTACCAAAACAATGAAGTCAGTTACTCCAAACTGACCAAAAGCCAACCTGATTACAAGGCATTTTTGTCAAGGATTATAAATATTTTCTAATCTGTTATATCAGCAGATGTTTTATCAAACAATTAACAAATACCAAATAAATCCAAGCCAACAGGAAAAGACTGATTTCCTGCATTTACATTTTTATAGAAATTGATAATGATATTTTCATAACAATAATTTAACAGACTAATATAGTATTACATTTTAAAGTCTTAGCATTGCGATTCTGAGAATAACTAGCAATGCAACAAATTGTACACATAAAAACATAATTCTTTAAATTTACACATTCCTATAGTACCCTAATGTATCGTGATGTATCGTGAGACCCGATATTTGGCATGTAGCATTGCCTAGTGGACCTCTACCCAGTTTGTTCAAATCATGACCCCTGGGTCAAAATTGACCCTGCCCTGGGGGTCGTTTGATTTTACATAGGAAAAACTTTAACAAATCTTCTTCTCTGAAACCACAAGGCCTAGAACTTAGATATTTAGCCTGTAGCATAGTCTTGTAGACCTTTGCCAAGATTGTTCAAATCATGAAATTGAACCCTTCGTAGGAGGGGGCGGGTCACTTTATTTCGCATAGGCTTATATAATGAGGCTCTATGAATTATGTTAAAGTCATGACCCTTGATATACAGGTGATCGATTTAGGGTCATCTTGGCCCTCTTGTTCATAATATTATTTGCATTATTATTTAACTGTCATAGAGAGAATGATGTATATAATATAAAAGTATGTAATAATTTATGTTATTTATATTAGTAGAATTAATTTAGTGTGTATGATTTGCGGTGTATGTGTGGTTTGAATGTTTGTATGTTAAGGGGGATCCCTGTTGAAATTAAAAAAAAACAAAAACAGGAAATTTTGTTGACCCTGTTTTTTATTGAGACTAACATATAGCTAGTTAATTTCTGGAAATATAATGATGGGTCAATGACTTAACTTTTTCGCAATATTAATGTATAGTATATAATACACTATCAGATCAAGGTGCTAAATGCAGAATTAGCTAGAATTTTGGTATTGTAAACGTTTATGTATGTGGTGTATTTTTCAGATTAGGTATCAATTTTAATATTTTTAATGTAGTATGTCATACTTAAGGATGAAAAATTAGAGATAGTGGTATTTTTATCATCATCTGAATAAATATTATGCTCTTTATTATTACCCCACCCACTTTACTAAAATTCATTTTTTCAATTTTTGATAAATGAATATTTTCATGATAAAGGAATAACATGGTTTTTCAGATATTTTGCCTACAGTTTGATTAAAACCTTTGTTTTAGGATGCAAAAATATTTAAAATAAAAAATGGGGGGTCAATGTGCATATAAGAAAGAAATTCAATAAAAACTGACAAAAAATGTTTTTTTAGATTTCGACAAGCTTCGAGATATGAACTGTAAAAGTAACTAGTCATTAATGTATGTTTATATCCTAACAACTCTTCTTGTAATAAAGTTTAAATTAAGTAAATATCTTAAGCGGTTTTTGAGAAATGACTACTTTTGTACCCCTACCCCCATTTCGACATGTAGCAAAATTGATCAATTTAGTAACAAAATGTGAGTATTTTTAGCTGACCTGGCTTCACAAGGGTGAGCTTTTCTGATGGATGATTGTCCTTCGTATGTCGTACGTCATCCATCACATTTAATTCAAATGACATCTCCTCTGACCCCACTAGGCCAATGTTGATGAAACTATGCAGGGATGTTCCTTGAATGAAGCTCTACCAAAAATTGTTAAAAAAATTGAATTCCATGCAGAACTCTGGTTGCTATGGCAACAAATAGGAAAAACTTTAAAAATCTTTTTCTCTGTAACCACAAGGCCTAGTCTAGTGGACCTCTACCAAGATTGTTCAAATTATGACCCCCGGGTCAAAACTGACCCCGTGCGTGTGGTCACTTAGTTTTACATAGGCTTATATAGGAAAAACTTTAAAAATTTTCTTCTCTGAAACCACATTGCCTAGAGCTTAGATATTTGACATGTAGCATTGACTAGTGGAACTCTACCAAGATTGTTCAAATTATGACCCCCCGATCAAAATTGACCCGTAGTGGTAGGTCATTTAGTTTTGCATAGGCTTATATATAGGAAAAACTTTAAAAATCATATCCTCTGAAACCACAAGGCCTAGAGCTTTGATATTTGGCATGTAGCATTGGCTAGTGGACCTCTACCCAGTTTGTTCAAATTATGACCCCCGGTTCAAAGTTGACCCAGCACGGGGGTCACTTAGTTTTACATAGGCTTATATAGGAAAAAACTTTAAAATCTTCTCCTCTGAAACCACAAGGTCTAGAGCTTAGATATTTGGCATGTAGTATTGGCTAGTGGAGCTCTAAAAAAATTGTTCAAATTATGACCCCCTGATCAAAATTGACCCCGCATGGGGGTCACTTGGTTTTACATAGGCTTATATAGGAAAAACTTTAAAAATCTTCTTCTCTGAAACCACAAGGCCTAGAGCTTAGATATTTGGCATGTAGCATTGCCTAGTAGACCTATACAAAGTTTGTTCAAATTACGCCCCTGGGGTCAAAATTGACCTTGCCCGGGGGGTCACTTGTTTTACAAAGACGTATATAGGAAAACCTATTTGGTATATAACATTATCTAGTGATCTTCCACCAGGCAAGTGGACTTGTACCAAGGTGAGAGATATAGGGCCATCTTGGCCCTCTTGTTCAAATTATGCCCCTGGGTCAAAATTGGCCTTTCCTGGGGGGTCATTTGTTTTACAAAGATGTATATAGGAAAACCTATTTGGTATATGACAATGTCAATTGAGTTTGATGTGACGATCTTAAATCGAGGCCGACGCATTATCATGTATATTAATTCTGTATTATGCCATTGTATGAAATGGTCTCAGGTAGTATGAGTACTTTCTGTAAAAATACATTTCAGTTATAAGAATTATGTATTGCTAATACAGGATTTAAGAGGTATGTTTAAAGTAACTTCCTTTTACTTTTGTTTGGTTCAGCAGGAACCTAGAATCATTCTACGTTCCTGGGTTCAGGCATTACCTATATATGTGACTGTGACTGAGAAAATAGGTCCAGATGAGTAAAATTCGCACATTTAATTTGTGTTAAATGTCTTCTTAAAGTGAGAAGTCTGTTCACTATGAATTGAAAATTTCAAGTGAATCTAGCCACTTCTTTTAAAGTTACGATTATTTTCAGATAACACCCATTGCCATTCTTCATAATGACGTTAGTAACGTCAAAACAGTAATTTAAACGTCAGTATATTTGACGTTGTAGATTGCTATGTAACACATTCATATGAAGGTACTGAAGATTTCAAAATATCACGCCGTTTCAGTGTTTGTTGCGTATTGATTGAATACAGGTAATGAATGACTAAATCGTCTGTAGGCGAAGCTACATTTTACACAGTACAGAGAGCAATCAGATAAACTATGCGTCTGTGTTTAGAATATTGCATAGACATTATCCATGACACAACTGAGAAAAAATATAAATTGGTCATATTATTTATGGCATTCAATAGTGTTTAGTCTGTGTTTACGTACATGTAGATCACTTACAGATACTTATGTGCTAGAGTCCCATCAAACAAAGGGATATACGCATACAACATTTACGTGTAAATCCTGTACAAGTGTTATTTCACTTACATACATTTAGTATATATATCTGTCACAGAAGTAGAAATAATAAAAAATATTGTAAATATACATGGTGTTATACCGGTCATTTTTGTCCCATTTGATTCTATGGTTATTAGAGCACTTTTGCACATTTCCTGTGACTTTCACAACAAAATTCAAGCAATCAGCTGTCCATATTTCTCATCTTCATCATTATCACAGTCAATCTACACCAGAAAAGTTACATGGTCAACAATGAACTTTTTTGCTATCACTCAATATCTGGAGACACTGTACAGCTGTCATGTATACCGGCGCGGAGTAATATTTGAACTCTCCCATCACAAAATGTAGTCCTGAAGAACACAAACAAAACAACTGTTAGAGTAATCAGAAATGGCCAAATATTTACAGAACAACAATAAATACAACTTACATTTCATCAATACATCCACAGACAGCTCTAAACTGGAGACTTTAAATTTTCAAAGAACTACATCCTAGGTACAACGACCCGGAAGCACTTGATGACCGGTGTCACACCACAGTAGATTGCTCTCTCGTACGAAAATTCCAACCGTAAAGTAGCAGGAAAAGACACGTAACTGGGCAGTAAAATCCGTTTTACAAGCGTAACTCAGCCGGAATTCGTTTAAAGCAGGAAAAACATGAAAATTACGGGCGTCATTTTATTACTTTACGCCTGCAATTTTTTCTAAGGGCGTAAATATGGACTTCAATTTTTTGCTGTTGCAGTATGAATCACAAAATGACTGAGTTCTATTTTATGCCCGTAAAAAACAGACAATAATAAACAGTATAGCGTAATATTTGCTGCAGACTGGGGACTCTAATATTTTTGTATAGTCCCGGGTTGGCAACTGGTGAAGTTGTCATGAATTTTTGGAAGTCAAACTCTAATTTCATTTCTGTTCACACTATTGGTTTGTCTAGATTAGATTTTGAAAAGAAATATTGATATTTGTTGAGTCCAATGACCTGTTTACTAGAATTAACGCTCGTTTGAAAGTTCTATGCTTAGAACTATAACATTGATATTTCAGCGTTTTTAAATGTAAAAAGTGAAAAGCACCATTTACCTTTACATTCTGTTTGCCAGTGATTAAATTACAAGGATAGACACAAGCCGAGCAGACAAACTATGAATACAATATTTAGAACAATTAAATACATTTGGGAAAGGTAGGTTGAGTAAGTTGATTCCAATTTCACTAACTGTTTGTCTTCGATATGTTTAATACATGCACAATTAAATTGATCAGCTGTCATACATGACCGACGGGTGATATAGCTTGTCCTAGTTCCCAATTTTAATTTTGAACTCTTTACAAAAATAGATAATATGGCTCCGTTTGAGGATTCAACTCCTCATAAATATCAAGCTCATAGAAAATAGTAACAAACAATACCAAAATGCTCCCAACTAAAAGCATAGACACTGACGGTTTTTAATTTTATATGACGAAATAGATTTACGTAACTATTTTTTAAATCGGACTCCACACTTCCTGTGTTTTACATTACATTTTGGTTATTTCAGAACGAAAACTTTGTATTTGTATTACATAGCTAAATGGTCGAAACAGTTTCAATCTAAGATTCTCTTAAATTTGATAGAAGCATTGGGTTGGATCGAATAACTGTATCAATGTTTTGCAGTCCAATATGTGAACAATGGATTTAAGCTTCCAAATCTCCTCGCCTGTTTTATTTCAAACAAATACCTTCATATTTATTAATTACATTATAGATTTTTAAGGTAAATTAAAGTGAATGAGAGTTTTGCCATACTGTACGATTGAAAGAAATCGTCATAAAGTAAATTGCTTCAAAATAGATTATAAGTGTTGACAAGGAAAGGTAGTTTTTGTGGGAGTGTGTCAACCTTACAAATTTTCTGCATTCACCTTTTGAAGTTTGTTTCATACCTTTGCTAGTATTTATGTAATGAATGCATTTGATCCATATATTGAAATAATTCCATTTTCTATTTGAGACATCCGATGTCATTCTGAAAGAACTTGTCATTCTGCCTTAGTTTTAAATCAATAAATTTGAAAAATATATTTCTATCTATTATACTTCTTAATAAATTTCATTATAATTTAGCTATAGTTTATTTTCAATCGTTCCTGTTGCATTTATAAAGATTTTATGCTAACAAAGACATTTGATTTTATACATAGGTTTTCAGGAAAGTAAAAACTAAACGGCTTGATAAAAAAGCCGGAACGATCGATGAAGGAAAACTTCTGGATAAAATTAAAAAAGGTAAATTCTGCTGTCATGTCTTAGAATTTTCAACAAAAACAGTGAAACAAAATAAATTCCAACACGTTGTCTTACACATCAAATTCATTAAACTTTATACAATTTTGATAATTTAAAGATACACGATTACGACTTTACGAGAAGCTGAAAAGTTATGTCATATCAATCCAGGTAGGCCTACATTACTAATGTGAAACAAAGAAGATAGAGATCGCAATAATTCATTACTTAATTTCAGATGTAAGTCAATATGACTGCCATTACATTTATTATATGTATTATCTCTCTAGATTCTGTAGACGCTGATGATGGAAACATCAACAGTGAAGAGATAGAAGATCCGTGTACAAACCCGCAGACAGGCGCAACAGAGACCCATCGGGTAACACATTTAAATCTTAATTGAAACACTTGTTCTTCCGTTTTGCTTCATTATCAATATTTAAAATAAGTCGGCTGCTGATGGATTAAGCTTAAATCTACTTTCAGTGCATGCCATCGATAACTACAAAGTGATCTGAATTGTATCTTAGCAACTATGAGAAAAAGTAGCTTTTTATCATCTTCCGCTATTGAAATGATCAACTGAGATAAAACTAGTACAACTTCATAGAATATGAATGCTCAGTTTGTTTAAATAACATTATCCTGTCATCCATATCATTTGTTAGTAGCTCTTCATTGTTTGTTCAAGCAAAAATAGGCAACATCTTAGTAAGACGTTCACTGAACAGAAATAAACTCGAAAGAGCAATAGGGGGATTGTCTAAAATCGATCATATGTTAGATCGTCACTGCAACTTACATTTTTGTGCTTTCAAAATTAAATTAAAAGCGCCAAATTTCTTAAACTAAGTTTAAATCTGCAAAAATTAAGTAAAAGTTTAATAGTTTTTCTACAACAAAAATGTATCGGTAGTTATTACATTTGATACTTGATATTTCTGGGTTCCATATGTCACACAGATGATAAATGATATTTAACTACTTATATCGT
The DNA here is from genome assembly GCA_022818135.1 of Saxidomus purpurata. NCBI lineage: Eukaryota > Metazoa > Mollusca > Bivalvia > Venerida > Veneridae > Saxidomus > Saxidomus purpurata. The sequence goes on along the minus strand of JAFMSR010000006.1, from coordinate 19,389,473 downwards.
TTAAACTCTTGAAAAAAATTAACCATTGGATTGACTATGTAACTGATAAAGATTGTCGATGAAATTATACAAAGAGGTTTGGCATTTCGTTCAAATTAATGAACATACTGTACGAATTAATTAATAAATCAAACAATCGCTTTTAAAGCGATTTTAAGATTTTATATCATCATTCTTATTTCTTAGAACAAATAATTGCGTTCACACGCAAATCATCGTTCAGTTATTTTTTAGATCACAGATTTATGTAGCACATAATTTTATATAATATTACAGATTATTGTTGACGAAATGAAACCTGTATCGGAGGTTTCTCAAGAGAGCTCGTACTATCTACGTTTTGTTCTTATGTTCATGGAACTTGGAAGAGAAATTTTATGTAAGGTGTTTCAATATTATATATCCGAAAAAAGTATTACTGTATTCTTGACGTCTCCTGAAGTAAAAAAGAAACTTTTAGACATGTGTAAGGACAACGCTCTTAAAAAGGCTGAGTACTATAAAGTTACAGCACACAGTCCAAAGTTAAAAGATTTCGATATTGCACTTATTGTACGACTTCTTATCGGCTTATTTGTGGAGGATTTACCTAAACCAAAGCTTGGTTGGCAAAATAATCCACAATGCCTCGATTATACACTAGGAGCAGATATTTTACGAGTAAATCGTACAAGAAATAAGCTTGCCCATCGGCCGAATCCGAGATTTAGCAAGAAGGAATTCGAGAGTAACTGGGACAAATTGGAAAAGGCGTTAACAAGAATAATCAAACATGTAGAACCAAACTATTTGGAATCTTTTATCAAAATTTTGGATGAATACAAGAAGAAACCACTGGAATCTTACAAAACAAGTATTGAAATTAATCTTGATGAACTGAGTGTCTGGGGTATGGAGTATACGAGACTTCAAAAACAGGTATACCTAAACCAACAACATTTCAAATATTGCAAACACAAGTTAAACTAAATCTGGGGATATAAGAACAATCTTTAACAAGTGTAGGTGTTCATTTACCTGTTCTGATACTGAATAACTAAGTAAAGAAAAGTTATCAATTTCATCATTATTTATAGAAATAACACTGTAACCTTATAAAAAACGCATGACAAATCGATATAACCTGTCTGAGTATGGCAGCAGCCCTTTTTGTTTCAATTCATAGCCATTCCTAGTACAATTATGACCAGAAATATACATTTTCTTATTACATGCCTTTATGCTGGTCACCTAGAAAATTCACTTCTTTTGAAATATGTGTGTTATAGTTTAAATTAACACCACATATCCAGGCTGTCAGAACAATTATCCATATTCAGATACAAAATAACTCATTTTACTCGACGAACTTCTCATTTAATATTACATCGAAAAGACCAAGACTTCCAAATACTACATTTGTAGTATTTTTGGATGTTTTTTTAAAGTCTTCTTTCCAGGTATCAAAAAATGAACTATCCTTCTTATATTAGCTTATTATCAAACTAATCACTATTTTTTTTTTATTTAAGATAAAGGAGTTAGAGACAACAACAGAAGGTATATAATTGTATTTAATCATTATCATCACTGATTATGAGCTTGAATCTATATTTTGACGGAAAATGTCACAGTCTGTGCCACTGTGATTTAGGATAGTAATATAAAACTGTTCATCTCATATATTCAAAACTATTATTATCTGAATCATAAGAGATGTATGGACATCTACATAGCGTCTAAATCAGGGAACGTTCTCAAAAGTATCTTGAGTATGATTTCACGCCTTCAGCAATCAGCGTTTTATTCTTTGTACGAAAACTATTCCTAATGCTGCTTATAAGAAAACACGCTATTTGAGCTCTTTTTTTTCAAAGTTTTTAATGGTTTATGTTTTGTTTTTGATAATTTAGAAAGTATCTAATCCATTACTTTCTAAGAAAGGCCTTTTTAATATCAGAACAGATAAAACAAAGATGGCTGGCATTACTAAAAACAAGATTTTTAAACAGTTCGGAGTGACTTCATATACCCCAAAACTTTTGTATTTAGCTTGAGAGAATGAGAAAGTTTATTTCATACATTGTTATGACGTATACTTATAACCTTTTATCACTGTACATATAGGATACTGACTCTGATTTGAAAACAGGTGTCAAGATTCCGTGGAACTTTACCCTGGAGTAGCAAATAATTTATGAAATGTAACAAAATGTTTCAATACCGGAAACTACTCCATGCTGTAAGTCTCGTCAAACAGTTATGATGTCTAAATAAGGGACTCATCTGAGTAGTATAAAACTGGGGGGAGAAATCAGACCTTTAGGTGTGATTTGCTCTTTCCGTACGATTTGCCCTTTGAGGGTACTGCGCATGCGTTAAAGGGGAGATAAACCTGACAAGACGTCTGTCACGGTGCTCGAGAGTGATCTTAACATGACTAGCACCAAGATTCCTGAAAGTCTACGAGTATGTAGAAAACAGTCGCAGACCACTGCAATCGACTCGAGAGGGTCTCTAGATGTCAAAACTACTTTTAACTCGGTTGGCACCAAGATTCCTGAAAGTCTGCGAGTGTGGTAGAAACAGTCGCAGACCAGCGCATTGAACTCGAGAAGGTCTCTAGATGTCAAAAATACTTTTAACTCGATTGGCACCAAGATTCCTGAAAGTCCGCGAGTAAGTCAAAAACAGTCGCAGACCACTGTATTGAACTCGGGAGGGTCCATGTATTCCAAAATTACTCTTAACTCGATTGGCACCAAAATTCCTGAAAGTCTAAGAGTGTGCCTGAAACAGTCGCAGACCACTGTAATGGACTCCGGAGGGCCCATAAATGCCGAAACTACTCTTATCTCGGTTGGAACCAAGATTCCTGAAAGTTTAAGATTGTGCCTGAAACAGTCGCAGACCACTGCAATCGACTCGCGGAGACTCTCTAAATGCCAAAACTAGTCTTAACTCGGTTGGCACCAAGTTTCCTGAAAGTCTGCGAGAGGTTATAACGAAAGTTATAAAATATCAATGTCAATAACCTCGGAAACCAATTATATTATGTTTATTTAACGTTCCTGGATATGAGAACATATTGTTTAAGTATTTAAATGAAAATCCTGTTCGAAGTACATATGATCATCGCCGCTTCGATTTCTATCTATAAGGCACTGGTTCCTGCAAATGAGACATGCATGTTGATATTTTGGATTATTTCATTTCAACTTTGGAGTATGCCGTCGAAATCTTACAAGTAATACTGGACTTTAGTGAGCACCCCAATGACCAATAAATGGAACCTACCCATTGTAAAATTCCAAATGAAACACTTATTAAAAGATAGGACGGTTTATTCAAGCGTATAATGCAATGAAAATAAAACAAACTTTTGCGTATATTTATCAACATACATGTAGATTAATCAAATATTTAAAAAAATAATAACTAATATAATATTTCGAAAGGACATCAACTGCATACTTGTAAAAACCACAAACGGGTATTAAATAACAAACGAGATTGTCATGGTGGCACGATTCAATTACTTTTTTTTTAAAGAATACCAAGGACACACTGCGAGCCTGTACTTTGAATAGCGTTAATTTTAGCGGAGTGAGCGCTGTAAGAAAACATTATTTTAATCTTGCGTATATTTTAAATGAATAGTTTTAGATAAAAGCTTATTATTTGATTTAAACTCTTGCTTGTTGCTAGACTTTGTTAAATGGTAAACACCACCTATTGGAAAAATGACCGAGAAAGAGAAGTCACAAAGCAACACCTTTGTTTATTAGCTACATTTATTTTTTTCTTCTAAAATCATCTACATTGTACATTTCTTTAATATAAAAGCATGAGTTTTAATAAAACAGACACAAGTTTTCTCTTTCCAGATGGAACAAATGAATGAAGTCAGTCAATTCGTTGATAGAAATGTCACAGATCATAAAGTTTTTTTTATATACAAAAGACACGCAGCTCACTTTAGCTCCGACAATATTGTTTTACTATTAGCCGAACAAGTTCGACAGTCCTGTTATACATGTATCACTCTCACTCAGTATCTTCAATTTGTTCCGTATCTTCTTCCTCTTCCAACTGTGGAGTGACGTAATTGTCCAGCACTTTATCAAACAGAAATCTCCGTTTAAGAATGGCGTACTTTAAGGCTTCCTCCCCTTCGTAGTGTTCTGTTGCAATTAGTTGATTGACTGTCTTCTTTATCGTTTTATAGATGGGATCCTTCTTCATAGCATCGAACCATACCAATTTTCTACCGAAAATGTTCATCATGGCTTTCCTGTAAGTGCTTTTCATGTCCTCAAAGACATTTTCTCTGGCTTCACTTTCACTGATCTCGGTATCTTCTTTCATAAGCTCATTCACTTCGGTTTCATACTGCGACTGGCACTTATCAAACGCTTCCTCTACAATGTATTCCCAAGGGTCAATATCCAAACTCTTCTCAGAGGTTACAGACATGTCGTCGTCGCTCTTATCATAATTGTTTTCATCAACAGGTCCAAAGATGTCCTCTTGTACAGAAATGTCCGACATCGCGTCTTCCTCTGAATCTTCGTCCGGATGTGCAGACCTTTTATGCCGTAACATATTATCCCTTCTTCTAAAACCTTTGAAACAGATATCACATTCAAACATCGCGCTTGAAGGCTAAACTGCAAATGAGGAGGAGTCATGCAAGTGTTCAGTTTAATACCTGTCCAATAGTAATGACGTTTTCATCTTCTTTTGAGGTCTGCTTCGGCTTTCTGCTCGCAGATGGTGCCCTCTGTCTAGGTTTCTTGGTACTCTTGTTACTAATACCATCTAACTTCACTCTGGAACCTTTACGCGTCCGTGTTTCACTGACTTCTTTCATTCGTTGCAATTCCAGACCGATTAATGTCACTTTAGGTTTGGACTGACGTTCAAGCATACTCTTAGCTATAGCTGTCGTCTGCTCCGCTGGGAGGACCATCCGTATATACATTTCAGAATGAGGCACATGGCTTTTACGAGATGCGCTCCTTTTAAACTTTCTCTTTACTCTCTTTTCTTTTGTATCGAATATATCCATTTTTCTCGAGTGTACGTCTACACTTCTTGACATCCAAGCAATCACTGAAGACAAAAATGTCATTCTGTTTATTTATCGTTCAAGACTCAAGACTTAAGACCGTCGTTGCAGTAATATCGATATTCACACGTAAATAGGTATCCTACTTACTACCAGCTTATCCATCAGTTCGACCTTATTATTCACTTTTTTACCCTCCTCTCTCCTACTCCTTCCTCCCTTTTCCCTCCTCCTTCCCTCCTCTTTCCCTCCTCCTTCCTCCTCTTACCTCATTTTCTATATTTCGTCTTATTTTTCCCTTCTTTCCCTCGCCACTATTTTCACTTTGAGAGAGGTGATATACATATCGACTGATGAAAACGGGACCAGTCCTCAAGTTGACAATGTTTGCTACAGTATCTCGCGACTTTGCACTTTCCGCAGTATTCGAGCGGTACTTCGATATTGTCATATGCCCAGCATGCTGTGTTGGATGGTACCTGAAGTGACTCCTCGGTGGTAGGCGTGTGGGGTGTTGAAACTTGAAATCCAGCTGCACCCCAGTGTTGGGCCCAGTATTCGTGGTAGGTCCAGAATTCGTGGTATTTAGACATTTTTTCCTGTCCCCATTGCTCTCATTAAATAAAACAACTTAAGTAAACCAAACTGTAAATATGTTCCAGTTGATGTTTTCCGTTGATATCTGTTACGAAAATTTGGTGTTCTTATACCTAAAGTGTTGCTTCAGGTACTCCCAAAGCGAGTCTGAACATTTTTTTATTATTGAAATGATTGTTTTTTTAAAACCGTTATTGAAGGAATAGTTGACTGTTTGTTTATATATAATCAACTGATATTGATTCACAAGACATAAAAATATAATTTTAAACGAGATTCTGAAATATCATATATGGGACACTTCTGTTGCAATGTAACTTTTTGGTCGACCCACGAATTCTGGTGCATATATTCCTGTGACGTCAAAGGTCAACACACTTTATATTTTGGAAGCTGCGTTAACAATGCGACAATCAGCATAAACAAAATAAGTCATATTTTAAATGTTAGATGTTCTTGCTTCTATTTTTACCTTGGTTGTTTCTTTGTTTATTTGTTCGTACTCCGTAGTGTTATAAAGGGTTCTTATTACCACGAAAACTGGGCCAACCAGCATATATTGGGTCCAAAATGAAGCGTTGTAATCACACAATGGATTATGCAATTTCTACATACATATTGTGAGCAGGTATCCATGTATGGCAGGGAATTTATTGCTGTTTGTGCTGTGATTATTGGCATAGTCCACCAAATATATATGCCAACTGACATTTGAATGTTAATATGGTCTCTGAAATTATCACAGCTTTCACTTACAGATTGTGGCTGACAGTAATAACCAGTGCAATTTATTCTAAAGAGTGTATTCTTGGTCTGCAGAAAGATGCACATACCTACAGGTTAATACGCAGCCAGATTGCTACAGCTGAATACCGGTAGCTGTTTCCTGTTGACTGCATTATGCCAGCGGACGCAAACTCAGACTACAAATGAACGATTTTCGTTCCTTACAATACTGCTTAGTATTGCAAGAAAAATGACTATACTATACGGAAGTGATTAAGATGCAAGGCATATCATAGAAAGTACAAATTATCAATTGAGCATAAAATAGGGAAAAATAATTATATAACTAAATGTCATCTGTATGACACAATCCCTGTCTTTCATTGCAAGAACACGGTTTACCTTTGTATGCCATTTGGCTTTTTCATACATTATCTTGTAAATCCCTATTAGAACGAATAAGTACGTTATTGTATTCCAAACATATGTTTCGCTTTCTTTGCAGAATTCCAGCAGTTCTTTGAAAAAACACCCGAACAATACATACGTTATATCAAACTTCTCTTTGAGGGTGGCTCTCATGTAATGCGAGCTGTAATGCAACGCGCATTGGATGAAATAAAGAAAGAGTTAAACATCTGTCTTCAAGAGACACGGGAATCATTGATAACCGCTGTAGATAACGAACAACTTCGAGACCAGCTTTTTCCTTCAAGTTATTGTGGAGCCGACCCTACTGAATGGGATATATATTTACTTGCAACAGTTATTCTTATTTCGTTTAAAGACAATATTAGCAAGGCAGAAGCAGATAGTATTGAAAAGATAAGAGATGCAAGAAAAAACTATGCTACATCTGCTTTGTATTCTCTCAACTTGAATCTGTTCCTACCTATTTGGACTGATCTTGTCAGTTGTCTATTGAAACTGACGAAGAAAGTTGATAAAGAGACGACATGTCAAGTTGAACATCTAATTGAAAAGTACAACAAAATGGGCCAAGAAGAAGACACAGTAGAATCCTATATTAATACATTACGATCTAATGGTGCATGTTTGAAGACACTAGCAGACATATATAGGGGTAACAATTTTTTTAGTCACCCTTTTTACTTAGAATTGATCGACTCCAGAAACTAAAAAACTATTAACTGTTATATCAAGCTAATTATTTTAAAATGTGAGTACAAATTTACAAACCAAACAGCTGTCGGTGATCTTTTAACTCAAATCCTTATTATTTCAGAACAATGTGTAAAACTGAAACAGCGGTTAGGCGAAATGAATGAACAAGGAATCAAGCTGAACAAAGACCACGGTACAATTTTACAATATTTTGATTTTCTACAAGTTTGATCTTTTTTCCTGTTGCAAAATTTTAAATATCAAGTAAGTTAATATTCTAATCTTGCTATCAAAAGTTTCCTTTATCGATGTTAAAATTCATAGATGTATGATAAGCTAACAGTTAATAAAGTAGACAACTCTTAACTTTGTCCTTTCTTTTCTTTCAATTCAGACTTTAAATTGAAGCTCAACATTAATTGCAAAAACAAAGAAAAGGAACTCGCAGCAGAAGATTCATTAGAAGTAGCGTGTCGAGCATCTTTAACTGGTGCAGAAACTTCAGATGAAGTATATTTATTGCGAGGAGAAACAGACAACTTTTTCGAGAACATTAGAAACATATCAGATGTTCAAGTAACAAATGTGACGAGAAAGTGTATACTTTTAGAATGTAGATGTTCATCTTTGTATGGATCTCGCAATTTCATTTCTTATGTTATGAGTAAAAAGTTCCAAAAATGTCTCCAAAACATCACAAACGAACTTTGCCATACGTTCGATGAAGCTGTAACTGTGTCTGGAGTTGTCACGTTGGAAAATATACAAGACGTATTGCTTGATTCATGTAAGTTTAATATGGATAGGAATTAAGAAAACATTCAAAATATATGAAAAGTTGTCAATCGCTCTGTAATTAGTCTCTATATTTTTCTATGTGATTCTTCTATTTACTGTACATAGTAATATATTGAATTTCTGCTTAACCAACAAAGTGCCAATAGCAACAGATGATTTATTAAACGGTACATGTGTCTTTGTTTTAAAGAAACTGGTGTAGATAAATATATTTGAAAAGAAGATTTGATTTTCAAATGACGTTTACCGGTAAATAGAAACTAAGATAGACAAATTTGATAAAGCCAAAATACAGTAGCAAACATTTTTTAGTATTATAAAATTGTTTTACATTTAGCAGACACTACACGAGAAAACAAATCTCAGAGCGGAATAAATATTCCAATCACGTGCTCAACAATAAAAGGGATGCAGGAAGTTTTATCTCTACTAACTGACAAAGCTACTACAGATCGTTTGAATCATATAGCAGATCATTTGTCGAAACAAGTGGAAGAGACAGTAACATTAACAGCTTTTCCAGTTCTAAGTGATATAAATGCTATTGTTTATGAAACAGGTATGTTCATTGCAAGAAATGAAAACATATACATGATACCATTTACTATATGATGCTGAAGTTTTATTTTCAACTTTGTTACAGCATACATTTGTATTTCAATGCATTAGATAAATGTCAGTAAAGGTGTTCTCTCATGTTGAATATAAAATTAATTTAATCTCAGCTCTTAACGATATATTTATTTGACATTTTTCTGTCTTTTCTAAGCTGATGGAATTTAGTAGAATTGCAATATGTAGACCAGGGACATCCACACCCTAAAATACAGCATACATCACCCATAAGCTAAATTGTAAATATCCCAACACATTACAGAAATAAAGCAAAGACAGCAATAGGATATCCAGTAACATGAATGACGACATTTAGCCAAACATGGGTAAAACCCATAACAAAATTGTTGACAAGAGCGTAACACCTGTGAACAGTCTATAGTCCAGCAAATATGCAAATGTATGTTCAATATAGGAGGTTTTAGTGTGACGTCACATCCGGGATTTTCCGTAACTAAAAATAGCGTGGCCGTCAACTGTATTGAATCGGCCATATGCCGAGTGTGTATTGATACAGTATAGACATTATTTATCGCCAAAATAAACTATATTTTGTTAAGTTTCTTTTAAGTTTTGAAGGGGAAGTGAATACATTATTTCCGATATAATATATATGTGTTAGTTGTTGCCATAATCGAAGACCTAACTTTTATCAGGCTTTGTGATATTTCCCGTCTTCCACCTTCCATTTCTCTTCTTTACGTCACTGATTATTCTCTTTCTATTTTACCCTTTAGTATTTTTTTTAAAAACCAGCACACTTTACATTATACAAGAGCATTATTATACTTTAAAAGTACTTTGTGTATTTTTTTTAATGCTTACAGTCCCGGCCGACAGTGGGATTTCCCCCCTGGTGAACTCGCTTAGACCCCAGTATGACTCCCATGCATAATGGCACATTTGTGTATTTCTTATTGTTTGCTATAATGATGGATATGTATGTCTCAAAAATAAATGATAAAAAAAGATCCCTGCTTTGATATAATCTACGTCCATGACATCATCAGCGATGGACACGGGTGAAAATGACACTTCCCAATAAGTGTTGTATTAAAACATTTAATAATACATGATAAAACATGTCTAATTAATTATATATTATCTTAGCTGAGCAACTGCTTGCTTGAAATGCCCACACGCCAGTTTACGTCTGCGATAACTCATTATTTCAAAATTTTATATATGTTTGATGCCATGCTGTTTGATTAACAAAGTATGCAGATTAGTGGAAAACCTCAAATTTAAAGAAAACAAAGACTTTAAATTATCGAATTAAAAACTCTTTTGTTTAAGACATTTGTTGTCGCCACTAAAATAAAAAAGAAACTCAGTACTCTGAAATAAAAAAAATATTCTGTCTGATCTGGGTCATTGGTCATAAAATATTATGACCAAAAATTTAAAATGAATAAAATTTATCATGTAGGTCCAATCAATGTTTGATTCGGCCATATGACTCGTTATGTAATTCAACCAAAGTGGTCGGTAAAGTTCTCATCTATAATGTGTGACCAATTGGTCTATAATCAGGATGTTACATGGATTAATTAAATCCAAGTTATGTAATGCAGCCAAAGTGGTCGGTAAAGTTCTCATCTATAATGGGTGACCAATTAGTCTTTAAACAGGATGTTACATGGATTAATCAAATCCAAGTTATGTAATTCAACCAAAGTGGTCGGTAAAGTTCTCATCTATAATGGGTGACCAATTAGTCTATAAACAGGATGTTACATGGATTAATTAAATCCAAGTTATATCATGTATACCGTGCTTTATGCTCTAGGGACAAGATACCTTACTAGATCTCTATAGCAACGTGTCATTTGTGTCTCACGTCATCGTCAGGCGTTGTGAAAACATATAGCATATGTATTATATAGCTATAGGGTTTTCATGGTTTTTAAAGTTTAATTTGACACTATTCATAAATAGATGTACGCTTCACAGATTTGTCACATGCATGATTTCATTGAATACTTTTTTTTACTGAAATCAGAAAAATGGAATAGGGAAATTACCTGAATAAAGCCTAGATCTTTCTTAACAAAGTGTATAGTTTACAAATTGATATCATGATTGTATTTATATAAAAAAAATATTTTGTGGCAAAAAGTGGAGTCTGAAAAATTCTAACAAGATGTATTAGAGATGCGGTACGTCCCCTAATATGATTTCTTCTGGATCACGTAAACATACACGATCATCTTCAAAATGCGGAGAACTTTACTGTATTTTTTTTCTCTTTGTACATCAACGAAATATACTAAGCACTATGTGAAAATAATGATTTCGGCGCTAATTAAACAAAAAATAGGGACAAGTAGGGAAAGCTTACAAATTAAATTAGTTTTGGCCGATTCAGTCAAAATTCACACTTTCATATCGGACTTTATAATGAATACTATACATAAGCATCACTGGCATAGACATGGCAACATAACCACTGCATATAAACTAGATTTTGTTTTATTTCATAACGTTATAGCCTAAAATATAAACTGTAGTACAGTCAATTGCTCTATTTCGCTTTCATTTTGGCCGATCAATTGACGGCCAGTCAATGCGCATGCGCACGAATGACGTCATCTTGGGGATTCCTAAAACCTCCTATTGTAAAAGTTGTGTACCACATGTATTTATATCAAAATAGTATTTTGAACAGTAAGAGTTATCCTCTGTGGTAAAATGCATAAACTCATTGTACATTATGTTTCAAATTTGCTTTGTTCCAGATTCAGAAAGTTCGGGTTCTGGACATCTTAGCAATGAAGACGAAGCAGTGGACAGATTTTCTTCTGTCACTCGAAATTCTGAAGAAAAATATCATGCGTCCTACGTATCTAATTCAACAGAGAATTTCAAGGTGAGAAATAGGTATTCATGGGACACACTGTTTCAGAATGGAGTAAGTTTCTTGAACATATTGAACGTCGTTAATCTGTAAATGCTATATCTGCAATATTTTATTTCTATACCCTCTATCACAAAGTGTAAGAGTAGAAGGTGGGGGTAAATTGGATTCAGTTTGTGTGTCCGTCCGTCTATAGATGGAATTTTGTGGACACTAAATCTCCAAAACCCCTTGTCATAATTTAATGATACTTCACAGAAGTGATTAGTACAATGTCTAGTTGTTTTGGGTCACTATGTCAAAGGTCAAAGGTCAAGGTCAAAGTGGCTCGAAATAGTAAAATCTTGTGACTGCTAAATCTCTAAGTGATAATTTCAATGCCTAGTTGTGTATAATCCATGTATCAGGTTACTAGGTCACATGTCAAGGTTACAAGGGCTCAAGATAGTATGGTCTTGTGGACGCTAAATCTCCAAAATACCTTGTCAGAATTTAATAATATTTGACAGAAGTGATAAGTATTGTACTTAGTTGTGCATGGTATATGTTTTGGGTCACTAGGTCAAGGTCACAGGGCACAAGATAGTGTGCGTTCTGAATCTCCTAAACCCCTGGTTCACAATTTTATGATATTTGACAGAAGTGTTTAGTACCAAGCCTAGTTGTACATGGCCCATGTTTCGGGTCACTAGGTCAACGCCACAGGGGCTTGACATAATTAAATATTGTGCGCTCTTAATCTCCAAAACCCATGGTCAGAATTTATTGATACTTTGCAGGAGTGATAAAAAGTATGCCTTATGTTCTGAAGGTCCAATAAAGCATCAAATGTAACATAAATTTCATAAACTTTGTCAGGTTGCGGGTGGGGGTGGGTATTCATCACCTTCAGTGATAGTTCTAGTTTTTAACTGTAATGAATAGAATTAGATTTTTGATATCTAATATGAGCTTAGATAGTGTAAAACTAACTGAAGTACATGATTTACAAGAGCTTTATCAGAAGCTCTTTTAAATATGGGTGAAAAAGTATAGATAGACTCTCAGAAATCTCACAGCTCTGTTAACTTTCATCTTGATACTATTTTATCTTTAGCAGGATATTGTATTTACCCATATTGAAAATCATATTCTTTGATATTTAAAATAAATCTAAAAATTAGTTTCAAATAATATATCCTCTTTTATTAATTTATGAAGGAGAAATACAAGTAAGAAAATAAATTGACCATAAATTGAAGACCTTGTTCAGAGGAACACGCTGTTGAAAAAAGTAAAATCGGAATATTAAATGTGATGGTTTTAAAGATTTAAAATGTTCAATTCAATGACTTATGGAGATGGCTCTTATTAAATAGCAATGCGAGTATTACTTCTGAAATTAAAAACCGAATTAAAAACGTCCGTTCGTCCGGCAACGATAAGCGTGTTTACACACTAGCATCTACATTTTTAAAACAAACATAATGAAACTATGTATATGGCCACAAGACCTCGGATGAATTCGATTATGACTTGATCTTATCAGAACTTCCTCAATTATGGCCCCTGATTTAACAAAATATTTAACTATGTTAACACACTAGAACATCATATTTACAGATAATATGAATAACTATAAGATCTGGGATAAGTTCAATAGATTAGTTCTTCAAGAGCTATGGACCTTAATTTTTAAAATAAATCAATATTTAACTGTATTTAGTTTAGTTTATACTAATTTGTTTTAGCTCAATTGCTCGATTGTGAAGAAAGGTTGTAGCTTATCTAGTCACTCTTGAGTCCGCTTCGTGGAAAAAAAGTACTGGTGTCATATGAGGAGGTACGGTCGAGACCCCAGTGGGGCTCAAACCCGCAACCTCCGGAATGAGAGGCATTAACCTTATACCGTACACCGCCGCACCCTTTTAGCACCTTCATTTCTTTGCAAATCCTAATTAGTGTTCAGGAAACTTGGCAGGGATGTTTCTTGCATGAAACTCTACCAAAGATGTTCAACACATTCCATTACGTGCAGAACTCTGGTTGTCATGCAACAAATAGAAACACCGTTACAGATCTTCTTCTTTGAAACCGCAAGGCCTAAAGCTTATATATTTGGCATGTAGCATTGGCTAGTGGACTTCTACTAAGCTTGTTTAAATATTGTCCACAGGGTCAGAATTGACCACGCCCAGAGTGTCACTGATTTTCTTAAAGACTTATGTAGGAACAGCATAAAAAAATTTCTTCTCAGAAACATTAAGGCATAGAGCTTCAATATTTTGTATTTGTAATTTTGGAACTCTACAGAATTTCTTCAACTCATGCTCCTGGGGTCAAAGAACTTTGTCTGCGGGGTCACTTGTTATAGGAAAGGTTTTTCAAATCTTCTCCAAAATGGCATAAATCTCTAGAGCTTAAACATTCGATATTTTGCATTGTCCAGTGGCCCTCTTCAAGGTTCAAATAATGCCCCTGGGGTCAAAATTGACCACAACCACTGCAGGAGGTTCCTTGTTTGTACATATATTTATAGAAAAACCTAGTCTACAGTTAGTTACTATAGCAACCAGCGACTAATTATGCAACTATTGACTGTCTTAGCATCTAATGACTTCCTTTGTAACACATGATTTCCTCTAGCAACAAGTGTGACTTCCCCTTGGAACAAGTAACTATCTTAGCAGCCAGTGACTTCCCCTAGCAACCAGTGTCTTCATTAGCAACCAGTGACTTCCTAATCAATAAATGTGCTCCCTAACAACCAGTGACTTCCCTTGCAGCCAATGCCTTACTTAGCAACCAGTGTCTTCATCTAGCAACACACTTCTTATGCAACAATTAGCATTAGCAACAATTTAGTACCCTAAATACCAATAACTTCCCCTAGCAACCAATGACTTGCCAAAGCAACAAGTTGCTTCCGTTGCAACTTTTAGCAACATGTTGTAACCGGAGATTTCTGGCAAGTGATTCTCTTAGCAACCAGTGACTTTCTTTTGTTAGTGCACTGGTACTGGCAATATAGGGCCTTCACGGACCTCTTGTTTTAAAATAGTGTTTGAAACTTTATAACAGAATAAAAGTATATAGTTCACGAATATATATACCATGTTAACACAAAATACACAACACTTTGCACCCTGTCAGTGCCGAACTACCATCGAAATTGGTCAATAAGTTTGTCTTGATGATATGTCGGTAAAAGTTGAAATTATGTCATACAAGATCAAAATCGTTATAAAACTGTTAACTACCAATGTCATATTGGAGAGAGCTATAATTACCGCTTAGTCCCTCGTTTTGGCCTTCGTCCGTTTGTCCGCCACACGAGCTTGTCCCGAGCATAACTCAAAAATTATAAAAGGTAATTAGGCTTATATACATACTCGGAAAGGCAGGCTCCGGAAAAAACGCTTTTTGTATATACCTAGTACGTCAGTGGCGTACCACCTATGCTTCAAGCAAAGTAAGTAATGCAAATTAGTCTGCTTCTGAAAATGTTAAAGCAACCGAAGTCATTTGATATTTTGTTTTATATCACACTCATGCTACCTGTGACCGTATGATCAAACAGATGTTGGACCAGCAGTACGGTAACCAGAGCCTTGACAAGATACTGGAAGATGAATACAATAAGTGCTTGATTTTACTAGACGCCCTTGAATGGACCCAGGATAAACAGATGTCCCTGTTCCAGTCCAAAGGACTTCCTGCAAGAGATCCCAGTAAAGGGTATACAATAATAAGGGCAACACGACCTTGGAAATTTGAAACATTAGGCATAAAAGATACAGATGTACAAAAAAGATCCTAAATGCCTAAATGAGTTGTTTCTGGTAAACCTGACAGACAATTTTATAGGTATGTTAAATCAAACGTTTCAAAAGACCAAACAGACCTCTGACTACTTAAAGAAGCTCACACAAAATCCAGTTTCTAAGATGAGCCATGTCATCATTCAACAGTATATTTGTCTGTGGTTTGATAACAGATTTCATGGAACATCTGATTGTGCCACATGCCACATATAGCAGCATGCTAGAACTCTTCTTTGACCGGCAGACTTGAAAACCATGGATGTTGACACATTTGCTACAGAAAGAGATCTTTCACAAGACTCGGTTACCTAAATATCTAAAAAGTTCTGATACGTGCAGTAAATTCCAAAACATTATAAACTGTCTGTCAATGTAAGTGTTTAGAACACTATTTGGTTTAAAAGAGTAAAACCAATTGTCCTTTACGAGCACAATACTTTAACACCGGAAAATATCAACAAGTGTTGTAAACTGCTTTTTGAAAACAGGAATTTTATGCAAGGATCGCTGTGTCACTTTAAGAGCAAGCAGTCGCTAAACATCAAGTTTCTCATTCTTACATAAGACAGTGCAAGAATATTTGGCTGCAGTTTATATTTCAATTCAGTTTGAAAAGTTATCAGAGGTTGGATACCAAGATAAATGCAAACATTTTTTGGAAAAATATGTCATAGCCTGCACAACAGTTGAAGATCTTTTAAGGCAAGCAAACGTTTTTATTATGCTTTGTGGTTTAGAACCACAGTTAAAAACAAACATCAGAAAGTACATCAATAAAATTGTTACATTGGATACCAGAAATACAACCATAGCAATGGAAGAACGAATTGAAAACAGATTTCAGTGCTTCCCAGCATTAAGCCGAACATTCTTCGGATTTGCATTTCATGCAAGTTGTACACCGGTTGAAGACTGGCCTTGTTTTCTATTATTCTACGATAGAAGCATCGTGGATGGGGTTCAGAGCTTAATGCGTAGATGTACCGATGAGGTTGCAGTCACAGGACACCGACAATAGCTGCAGGAGAGCATTTATTTGGCAAATATCTTCATAAATAGTGAAGACTTGTCCAGTCTATATGAAGAGATCGTTATTCCACAAAGCGTTATGAATCTTAATTTTGTAAAGGTACACTCACGACACGTGCTATACAGAATCTCTCCCAGATTAGCAACTTGATTTCATTAAAGGTTGCCCCAACAAAACTATCAGATGAAGACTGCGGTGTAGTGATTGCATTTCTCGAACAATTTACGCAGCTTAAAGAGATGTCAATATTTGGTCCTGCTAGAAAAAAGAATCACACGTTAGACATATCGAAACACGACGAACTAGAGATTTTTCAGTTTTTTATATGGGGTTTCAGTGTAGACAATTTGCCAGAATTTTATAGGTCTGAAACTGTGGACAATCCACGTAAAGAAATTGTAATGAGAAACAAAAGCAACATTGAAAAATATAAAGTAAGAAGTCTTCATGTAAACTGACATTTACTTGAATGCTATAACCTAAATGAAGCTGAAATCAGACGTATTTTCTCATATTCTGTTTCCACCGTTGATGAATGTTAATACTCTCAAGTTACAGGTTCTGACTGTTATTGACCCATTTTTTTCACAGTCATCTGATATGGACAGTGTTAGATAAATTAAACTTACAATGATAAAAATAAATTACTTTTAGAGTTATTCCCCTTTTATCAGATTTACTTGAAAAACTTTGTCCAGAGCATAACTCCAAAAGTACTTGAGGGATTTTCTTCAAACTTAATACACTGACATAGCACATTGGTAGGAAGTGCAGTGTGCAAGAACAATAACTCTACCTTGCCTACTTTTAGAGTTATTCCCCTTTATCAGATTTACTTTAAAAGTTTTGTCCAGAGCATAACTCCAAAAGTACTTGAGGGATTTACTTCAAACTTAATACACTGACAGAGCACATTGGGAGGAAGTGCAGTGTGCAAGAACAATAACTTTACCTTGCCTACTTTTAGAGTTATTCCCCTTTATCAGATTTACTTGTCCGAAGCATAACTCCAAAAGTACTTGAGGGATTTTCTTCAAACTTAATACACTGACATAGCACATTGGTAGGAAGTGCAGTGTGCAAGAACAATAACTCTACCTTGCCTACTTTTAGTCAAATAGAAAAATATCATACCTATACTGATAATTAACATTAATATAATTTTGCAAACCTTCTCTTCATTGCCTTATTCTTTTTCCACTTACTTGAAAACTGTACTCAGCATGACCATAACTATACGGCTTTTTAAGGATTTCCTCTCACCAAGTAAAATGTACGAAAGTACAACCTTCAGGTAACTTCTTCCTGGCGGGGGGATTAACCATGTGTAACATGGCTCTTGTTCTTTTGTTGGGGGCATTTAGATTTGTTCTTATCACAGTTATTGTTCATTTTTTTATAAATGGGGTTACCAACCATTGAGCCAAGAAACATCGTCTCAAATAGTTCCTCTTCGCTGCATATAATGGCAGCCAGAGCTAGAAATAAAAAAAAACCTCTGTGCCAAATCCAACCAAACGTCACAGAATTGTTGCTTGGAAAATCGTCTGCAAAAATTGCTCAAGCAGTTCTGCTAGGCTGCACAAAATGGCCACCAGACTAAAAGATAGAACATTGGCGCCCTATATCGCTCACCTTTATACCAGAGCACTTACATATTTGTTGCTAAAAGGAGTCAGTAGTTCCTAAGGAAGTCACTGGTTGCTAGAGAAAGTCACTGGTTGCTAGGGGAACTAGCCAGTTACAAGGGAATAAGGTTGTTGCTAAAAAAGTCACTTTTTCCTAAAGTAATTACTGATTGCTTGGGGAAGTCAGTAAGAGGTTGCTAATGAAGTTGTTGATTACTAGTCTAAGTTGTTGTTTACTAAGGAAGTCAATGGTTCCTGAGAGAGTCAGTGGTTGCTAGGTAAATCACTTGTTGCAACAGGAACTCATTGAAAGCTAGGGTTTTACTTTAACTCAAAATACAGACAAGGGGCTCCCAGGGCGTGGTCAATTTTGATCCCAGGGGCATAGTTTGAACAAACTTGGTAGAGGTTCACTAAACAATATCTAAGCACTAGGCCTTGTTGTTTTACAGGAGCCGATTTTAAAAGATTTTCCTTTATAAGTCTATGTTAAACAAGTGACACCCTTGCGGGGCGCGGCAATATTGAACTCGGGGGCAAGATTTGAACGCACTTGTTAGAGGTCACAAGGTAATGCTACATACTAAATATCTAAGCTCTAGACATTTTGGCTTTGTAGAAGAAGATAATTAAAGTTTTTCTTACACCAAGTGAGCCCCTGGGAAGTTTTTCCAATATAAGTCTATAATGAAAAACAGTGACCTCTGGATGCGGTCAGTTTTTACCCCAGGGGCATGAAAAGTCTTGTTGGAGGTCCACTAGACAATGCTACACAATACATATCAAAGCTTCAGGTCTAGTGGTTTTGGACATGAAGGTTTTTTCTATACAAGGCTTTGTCAAATCAATTGAACCCCGGGGAGGGATAATTTAAACCAGGGGATCATGAATTGAACTGTCCTGCAAGTGGTTCACTGGGCAATACTACATGCAAACTATCTAAGCTCTGCGACTCTTGGTTTCAAAGAATATGTTTTTTTCCAATAGAAAACCTACGTCAAATCAAGTAACCCCTTTGGCGGGGTTAGTTTTAACCAGTGTCATGATACCAACAATGTTGGTAGAGGTCCCATAGACAACGCTATATGCCAGTTATCTAAGATATGGGCCATGTGGCTTTTTCATTCTGAAAGATATTCCTATTTGTTGCCATACAGTGGTGCTTACGTATAACTTTGCACAAGGAACGAACGATACACGCACGATACACGCAAACGGAACGCATGAAGAACGCACAATAACCGATGAATGAATCATGAATGATGAGTGATAAGAACGATACACGATTCCCGATGAACGAAACGAAAAACGATTATTTGATTTACTCGGACATTTTCGTTTGTATAACAACAATATTATTAATAGATGTCTAATTACAATGTAAGAGCTGAATCGAACCCCCTTTAAGTCCTAAATTATCAATAATTTACAGTAGAACCAAACAGATTATAAGATTAATTAATAAGTAGTTGAATAGCGGCACACATACTTATTACATCTATAATTAAATGTTGTAAAGAATCATCGGACGGAAAATCCGATTCGACGTATAACCGCTACCTAGCCACTGCCATATTTTTTACAGTCACAATGAGCACTTTACCAAATGTCTACACAGAAGCAATTTACAAATAAGTGAATTCCCATATCCTTTGCGTCAGTAGAATAACAGCTGGTGAAAATCTTGCACGATATGCAGAACGTCTACGTTCAGTTTTACAGGAAGTCAACATCTCTGCTTCCAACAAATATCTCATGAGAAAAAGAAAAAAAATGTAACAGAAAGATAGTTTAGATAATTGAAAGAATGATTTTTTTCTATTTCATCAATTTAATCCGATCTTTGAACAATAATATGAATAATTCACGTTTAGGTCTAGGCTAACGTGCAAACGTTCTACACGATTAGCCGTCCGCACTATCTCGGACCATTTTTATATAATTCCTATAGTGCAACGTTTATCACACGGAACGAACGATGCGTTACACGATACACAATCCGAATGATGCACGATGAATGCACGAACGATAAACGCACGATGAATGCAAACGGAATGCACGATACACGAAAATTTTGCAAAGTTACACGTGAGCACCACTGTAGGAACCAGAGTTCTGGATGAAATAGAATTCTTTGAACAACTTTGGGGTTGGAATACAGAACTGCAAAGTTTCATCAATTATGTCAAGCAGCTTATGAGGAGATATTCGAATCTTGCCCCTGGGATAAACGTTGGCCCCTTTGGGTGGAGATGGGGGCCAATTGCCTTGCATACACTTGCATAAGAAAACCATCAAAAATCTTCTTCTCAAAAGCTACAAGGTCTAGATCGTAAATATTTGGCGTGTTACTCTCGTCAAGGGAGTCGCTTGTTTTACATAGACTATATACATAGGCATTGAATGTTGAAGATGCTGAAAATATGCGCATCTCATCTTGATTATAAGTGAAGCTTGTCTGAATACAAGTTAATGGTTCCTGAAAAAAAGCCCGCACATAAATATGGGACGAAAGGACGTATGGAAACCATTACCACATCTCCTTTGCGCTATGGGATATAAAATCATTTGCGACAGAGTGCAATTTAAACTCTGGGGTATGAATTTAACAAAGTTGGTAATTGACTACTTAACAATGCCACATGCCAAGTATACAATTTCCGGGCCTTGGAGTTGATCTTTTGCTTGCATGACAGCCAGATTTCTGCATGGATCAAATCTATGAACATTTTGAAAGAGAATAATCAAAGTAACATTCCTGTAAAGTTTGGTGAATTTGACATGCAGTTTAAATTAAGAGACATCTTTGGAAGCATTAATGTTGATAAGTCACGTAACCGACAAAGAGCTATGAGAAAAGCAGGTCATGAATATTACGTGCTCAGGTAACCTAAAAATGTAAAGATGCATACTTCAAAGCCAGTAACGGTTGTGCTGAAAAAAGTAATGCAAAGTCTCGTGTAAGTAAACATTTCTCGTTTATATAATTTTGAAAAATAAATAAAACATTCTTTTGGCCCCAAAGTCACTACTTTTCGACATGGCTAATGTAAAGTTAACACAGCTCTTGTATTTCCTTGTAACGCGTCAAGTTATGATACAGTCAGTCAGTTTTCTGATTTAAAAAAACGTGTCCCATATCTATTATTTCGTTTATTTGTCTGGGAGGCTAAGCCCCAAGGCCATAGTTAACATGCTACATTTAAAAAACCATAGACAAGTTAACTGTAAAATGTGCTGATAACAATGTTAAAACTGCGCTATGGAAAAGTAGTGCAAGATAGACCAGATCAAGCTGCTGTTGATCAAGTTGAAGACGATTTTCAAAAAGATCCTATGCAAGTCTTTGTAAATTAAGAACAATCAGGGTCTGCCCAATTTAACCCTAGGGGCGTAATTTAAATCTTGGTAGAGGACCACTAGGCAATGCTACACAACAACTATCTAAGCTCTGGGCCTCGTGGATAGTACAAGAAGATTTTTAAAAAGTATTTCCTTATATTATAATTTCTTTTATTTTATTTATGTTATTTGTTTTTGTTTTGACATGGTAAATGGGTGTATATATTACCCGCCAAGATTAATATAACCCGATCCTATAGAAAGTGTTGTGCGGTAGAAGGAACGTTAGAAATGCTTCAACTTGTTTTGAACTTTAGATTTATATGGAAACGTTTTCATTTAATTTTAAATTCAAACCAGAAATAATTTAAAAAGATTGTGAGATATGTGGCCACAGGGGACATGACAAACCTGTGGACACACAGTAGGGGTCTTAGCCAGGGTCTTAGCCAATGATAGACTAGCTTCTGTTTTTCATAGTCAACTACCGCATAGCTACCCGGTACTGTTACAGTTAATAAACGATGATGTACATGATTTAAAATTAATTCTTATATTTAAAAGAAACTGGTAAAATGAAGAAACTCACTATTTTACTTATGCTTTTTAATAGTTTCTCTTTGGATGCTTTCTATTTTGTCACTGCATCGCTAAAGTCAACTTTGTCCATAAAGCGAATTTTTCATAAGTGCATTCAACCATAAACATTAAACTTTGATATTATTTGGCACAATAAAACCCCTTTCAACAGTGACAGTCTGATCGAAATTACTACAAAATGATCCGTAAAATCACTCTGAAAGACGTTTTTGTTTCTTCTGTTAAGGTTCGTGGACCATCTTTTTTATGCGTCTACGATACCATGATGACGGTATCATGCGAACCAAAACACACAAAAACGCAATGGTACAAAACGCAGATCGATCCAAAATCAGACGACAACGACGACGGAATAGGGTCAAAATTAGACATATCCCATACCGGAAGCGTATTTTGTAAACAACTTAGCGTTTTGAGAGGTTTTGAAATGTTGTTTTTGTAGTTATTTGATCATACACATTTTAATTGCCTCATAGAAGACGCTCTTTGCTATTTCTGTTATTGACAAAATGAGTGTGTCAAAAACGCAGAAAACGCGCTTTCGCGGAAACACTAAATTAGTGTCTCCGGTCTGAATAGAAAACTGGTGTGATCAAAACCGCGTAGGAAAATAGTTATATACAGAACAGATACCTCATTGATTTTTAGTTACAAATTATAAGAAAAACAACAATTTCATATAATGCTATTCTGAAATGTTTTGATATTATTTAGTTCTGTTATGATATTTAATTTTTAAAACAGTAGACAGTTTAATTCGAAACAACTGAATATATGGAAAATTTAATCAAGATGTGACACCCCGAGACGAGTAGGATAGTTCCCATTTTTTCGAAAATCGAGCTAAAACATGAAAAAAGAAAATCATTTTCTAAAGCAGTTTTATAGATTAATGGTTTGCTTAGAACAGCACATTAAAAAAAAACCAGAATTTATATTTTATATCTTTCTTAAACAAAACATTTGTTTGTAATTTTGATAAGAAATTTCAGCTGTCAAAAAATTCTCTAAAGTCGTCTGCAAATATAATGCGTTCATAGTATCAGACCTTTACCGGTTAATCGTTGACATCCCTATAAAAACACTTTCATTGTTTGATAATAAAGTAATGCATTACACAAACAACCAACAGGAAATAAGCACTAAACCAATTATCTCTAAATCTTGTCTAATCATTGGACTAAATGTCCAGTCTTAATTAAGACACCTAATCAGACACTATCTTATCTGATAAGGGATAATAAAGCAATTAAGGAATAAGACCTCCTGTGGTTGAGGAGTAAGGGGGTGGGGAACATATGAAGGAAATTTTAAATGTCTAATGAATATCTTCTGAATTTTGACCATTACTCAGTGTGAAGTCGCTGTCAAAATCTGCTCGTATCATGGCTTTGGGATCTATACATAAGAGCAAACTAATCTATTTATGATGTGTAAGAGGGTGGAGCTTACAAAATGTAAAACTGCACAGCATAGTTCCAATAAAATGGTTTAAGAAAATTGGCCATGATACAAATCAGATATAGAATTGTTTGCTCTATTACTCATTTGCTTCATGCGCACAATCACCTGATTTAAAGCCAAATGCTCTATGATTTTATTAACAAAAAGTGCTATAGATACTGACAATAAACTATCCTATTCATCTTTAACAATCATATCTATACCTAAACGAGGTCAAAGCTAAATATCTGTGTGGAGCCACCATAGTGTAGTGAAGGAGCGTTATCATCCCAGCTTCGATCTCCACCAGTACCGCAATAGTTGTTGCGTCATAAGGTAAAGCAATTAATTCACATTGCCCCACCCCTGTCTCTTCTAGGTTGAATCTAGGAATGAATCTCGGGAGCGACTTATATGTAAGTTGTAAGAATTTGTTTCGCAATTGAGAGTCAATAGATTAGTTTAAGTAAAATATGTTTAAGGTCCATGCTGCATTTCACTTTCATCACGGTGTGCGTCACGCTACCATTTTCTTGCAAATAAACGGAAATCTGTGTGTCCATTTGTAGTCATGCCACTAATTTAAGTCCTTCGGTATCAACCATTACCCACAGTCCTTATCATAGTCATTGAAATTTTGTGACTGATCATTAGACCAGTTTCTTAAAAATAAGATAAAATATACAAAGAGATTTCTAATATGAAACTAACAAAATCCATTCCACATTGCCTTCAGCTCTTCGAAAAACTTTCCAATCTCTAAAATGTCTAAGCAGATCTATACATCCCGATATTATGCCTCTGACTAATGACCATATCTGGCAGATTTTATTGATATGGCATATACGATGTGTGCATAATCAAAGGTAAAATACCTGTCTTGTAAACACGTAACGGCAAACATGAAACCTCCTTATGCAATAATTTATTTTCATTGGTTTTAGAAGTACAATTGTAGAAGTACAATTGTGTTGAAAAAGGGTGACTCTGGTGTCGAGTGGTTAACGCTCTTGAATACGTATCCAGAGGTCCCCAGTTCAAATCTCGACCCGGTCACTGAAAAGCTTAGAAACGCTTTTCAGTGTATTTTACTCATCTAGAGATAAACTGGCTAGAAACCCAGACCGTAGTCTTACACGTATCGGTGCCATTCGCCAGGCACGTAAAAGAACCAATTGGTATATTCGTAAAAGAGCTGGAGTCTGTTACTCGGATACTCTTTTATCTGCATCTGTCTCTAAAACCTAAGCCTGTCAAGTTTACTGAAGCAGAAATCCCAGGGTCGCCCGAAACTTTAAGCAATCTCAATGAAGAAGATTGTGTCGAAAATACTTGCATTTATTCCAATGGTTTCCCATTTTTAAACGAGACCCATTTTCTTTTTTCTTCCCGATCCGTAAATTCTAACAATATTTACTCATATTTATCTGCCTTAAATCACGGGCCTATATATACATAGGTCCGTGCTAAAATGTAATGGTTTTCAACAACAGCAAACTACTTGTTGGTTTGAGGCAATGTTGCTTTTACAAAAAGTAAAATATGGCATAAACATTTAGAAATGATTGTTTACATAAATGAAACTTCGACAAACTTCACTTTTATATTCTAAAAGACGCTTAAATGTTTTCAACCACTGATGTTTTAACATAACTTAATTAAGAATATTAGAGTTCTACTTAAAATGTTTATTGATTCCCACAAGGACATACAATATGTATAATGTACAGAGTTTTCAAAATGTAGAACGGTTGTAAATATTGATTTAACATTTATAAGAGACATGTTATTCGGTTTATGTGAAGTTTTAAGAAATGTGATATATCACTCATTAATCATTTTAATCGACAGTAATGAAGTAATTGTAACACTAGGATATTTATATATTTTTTGATAGATTTTCATAGCACATGGGACACAAACACACTTTTTATTTACAGTTTAAATGATACATTAACTTAACTAGCAATCTTCATACTAGTAGTCTATAGAGACTGAAATATTCTATCGTATTCTTACGCTTAATCTTGCGAATGACATATTTATAAAACAGGTCGTTCTTAATAGAAATGTAACTTTAAAAGAATACTGTTAGACTTTGAAATTTATAATATTAACAAAGTTTGGCGTTTCTGAAATATAAAACGGTTTTGTGAATTCAGTTAAGAACATGATATAATTTTGTATAACTTTTACTTAAGTTACTGTAACCATTGATATTTTTTGAAAAATAATATCACGTAATTAGAAAATGGAATACAATTGAAATGTTGTAAAGGCACATCATTGGTAATACATGAAATATGTCACTGTATGGCATCAAAAGACATAATTAAATTCATGTTTCTTGCATTTTACAGCCTTTTATTGAAATCTATACAATACCTTGTTTGAAACTACATTGTATTTGCGACAAAAACTTGCTTAAAGAATTTACACCGTATCATCTTTCAAATAATTTGTACTACCCAAATATATGTTTGTTTGGTATAAATACATTCATTGTATCACTACACGCTCTATACAGTGAGCAATAGCCTTTACCTTTTAAACCCAGATAAATCAAACACAAAATGTAAACAACTACGTCACTAGGACAATTCATAAACATTGTGAAATTGTAGAAGCTATATTTTGACTTAGAATTTACCACAGACTAGCCAAAGATTTTGTGTTAATGAATATTATAAAAACTGTAAATGTTAATTTATTAAAAGTAAATCATTTGGTCAGAAACACAGTTCAAACATCACTTAGCATCCTATATAAAACGCAATGCACCGCGATCTAAAACCAGGGAAAGACCAGGAAGATCACGAAAAGCGAATTTAAGCCGGAAAAATGAAAGAATTTACAAATATTTTGATGTTTTGGAAAAACATGGCTACAAACAAAACTTAGAACTTAAAAAATCAGAGACATTCACCGTCAATTTTCTTAGTTGTAGTGTATCCAAGTCGTCAAACGGAGAAATATTTTATAAAACAGGAACTATTTCGTAAATGATGTTTGCTTATTGTAGGATGTAGAAGATATGGCCCATGAAGCTCAGCTAGAGAAGAACAAGTACAGGAACTGGGTCCGGGCAGGACTAGGCCTCCTGTATGTAAAGGAAGGCTTGGAGCCGTTCTGTGATGATGTTGTTAAGCAACAACACACTGATATTATTAACAGAGTTAAACAGACACAGGCTGTGTCAACAGTTACCTGTGGTCAATGCAACTTGTGGACCCTGAAGCCAAATCACGTTCGAGACCCAAACCGTCAATGTCCTTTTGGTCAAGCTAACTGTAACTGTCAACATCCAGGTGGAAAGATTGCATGTCCTAATAATGTATGTGGCGCCATCTACGATGAGATAATTACCTTGCATGCATCCAGGCCACCAGCACCTTTTTGGAAGAACACTGACTCGCGGCTTTGGTGCACAGATCCGTGGTCTATTGCCAGAAGCTTCATTAATGCGCCTGGCTACGCAGATAAGTTCACCGTTTCCAATACTGACTGTTCCGGCATTCTGCACGTTCTAATTAACAACAAAGGCTTGCATAGTCATATCCAATGTCAAATAACAGGCACTGGTGTATTTTCTGAGGTACGCTATAGCTTAAATAGTCTTTTTGAAATTTCTCTTGGAATTAAAACGTCTTCATCATTTTAAAGAGAAAAAAAAATTCAGATGTAATTATACCCTCGAAACACAGTTTGGGGGGGGGGTATAGGAGTCACCCGCATAACTTGAAAACTACTGGTTGGAATTCAAAACAACTTCATACAATGATCAAGCACAATGAGAGAAAGTGCAGTGCACAAGAACCATAACTCTATCTATTGTAATTACAGAGTTATTGCCCTTTGTTACATTTCCTTGTCCGGAGCATAACTTGAAAACTACTTGTTGGAATTCAATACAACTTCATACAATGATCAAGCACACTGAGAGAAAGTGCAGTGCACAAGAACCATAACTCTATCTATAGTAATTGCAGTTATTGCCCTTTGTAACTTTTCCTTGTCTGGAGCATAACTTGAAAACTACTGGTTGGAATTCAAAACAACTTCATACAATGATCAAGCACAATGAGAGAAAGTGCAGTGCACAAGAACCATAACTCTATCTATTGTAATTACAGAGTTATTGCCCTTTGTTACATTTCCTTGTCCGAAGCATAACTTGAAAACTACCGGTTGGAATTCAATACAACTTCATACAATGTACAAGTACATTCAGAGGAAGTGCAGTGCACAGGAACCATAACTCTTTCTTGACTCATTACAGAGTTATTGCCCTTTGTTACTTTTCCTTGTCCGGAGCATTACTTGAAAACTACTGGTTGGAATTCGATACAACTTCATAAAATGGTTAAGCACAATGAGAGGAAGTGCAGTGTACAAGAACAATAACTATATATTGAGTATTTACAGAGTTATTGCCCTTTGTTACTTTTCCTTGTCTGGAGCATAACTTGAAAACTACTGGTTGGAATTCAATACAACTTCATACAATGGTCTAGCAAAATGAGAGGAAGTGAAGTGTACAAGAACCATAACTGTTTCTTGTGTATTTACAGAGTTATTGCCCATTTTTACTTTTCCTTGTCGCAGAGCATAACTTGAAAACTACTGGTTGGAATGCAATACAACTTAATACAATGGTCCAGCACAATGAGAGGAAGTGCAGTGTACAAGAACCATAACTCTATCTTGACTAATTACAGAGTTATTGCCAAGAACAATATCTCTATTTTAGTTTTTTTGCAAGGTATTCTGTTACTACGAACTTCCTCAGTTTATAAAGCAGTCTTTCGGGGGTATTTAACTATTAATCACATTTAGTGATAGCTCTAGTTTAGAAATATTTTCAGCTTGACATCGTTTCTATGATCAATAGGATATAAGCTGATATATGATGTGTGCAATTGTTCTAGTTCTTTGATTAATGTTGAATGCAGCGATGTTTAGTATTTAGCTGGTACAGCTCCACGCGGGTATTTTCAATTATCATACCCCGAGATAGAAAGTATTACTGGGCTTTATTGGAATCACGCTCGTCTGTCCGCCTCTAGACATCATTATCTGAGAAATTTCCCGGCAGCCACTGGCTGGAATCCAATGAAAATGTTCAATACTGAAAAGTATAAATTTTAGTTTTGAATATTGCTAAGCCCGCGTATTTCTTTAACTGATGAGTAGCCATTTGAATTTTCGTATTTATATTGTACTTTGAAATATTTGATATAATTTCTGAGCAACCAATAGATGAAAAGTAATGAAATATATCAGGAAGAATTAGAACAAAACAGAAAAGAAAACCCCCATGCATTAAATGTAATTGGCATGCATACTGTGCATTTGTGGTTTATGTGGTGTACGTTTAACTGTTACTAAAGTTTCATTGTATTTTTATCAGGTACGCAAATAAGTGGTGTACGTTTAACTGTTATTAAAGTTTCATTGTATTTGTATCAGGTACGCAAATACCGGAACTTCATCTTTCACAGCAGTAATATGGAACTTGAGGACAGTGACGTCAACAGAATCATTGATAATATGATAGCTGTCTTACAAGATGGAAAAGAACTAAACACTAGAACAGAATCACAGGCAGCTGTGAAAAAACTGGAAGAGGTAATTGTTGAAATAATTTTGTAGTGGGATAAATGACCTTGAATGAATAGAATATAATTGTTCACTTCTTAACAATTGAGTTGTTTGTTGTTAGTGCAATGTACTAAGCTAAAATCTGCAGGGAATACTTTTTAGTCCATCTTTGCCCATGTATCGCTTCTTGATTGTCATTTGTCAATCACACTTACAGCTGTTTCTCATACATCAGTTTCATATCACTTTCAAAAATGACAGTTTCAAATCATGTAGATTCCATTTTGTACGATTTGTAGATGACGTAGCGTTCAAATCAGAAACACTTCTGCAATTTTCAGTTCGCCTGGTCATATGTTTTACACAGAAATATTGCAAACTTTTAGAAATCTTCTTGTTAGAAACCACTACTTGCACTAGGTCTGGAGTTTAGTTTAAACGTATTTATTCTGTATAAGTGAAATACAAACTTACAGTTTGCCCTACTTTCTAATCCAATCAAATGCCCCTATTTCATTCAAATGAGCTAATTCTAATCTCCATATTGACTCAATATCTCCAATAATTATTTAACTTATTTTTCCAATTTTTCCAAAAAGTAAGACTGTGACATCACAGAGCTAATCTCCGCCCTAAATTTCTATATATATCAATGCAAATATTGTCTGTATATCTGAAAACTGTAAGCCGGTTATAGGTCCATAAAACTCAAATAAAAAACTTATTGCATCGGTTCGCTTACGCTCCCTCGCAATAAATTTGTTTATTCCTGTAATATAGACCTATAACCTATACATACATACATACATGTGTAACACAATATAAACACTGAAAGGGATTGAAACAAAAGACTATGTCTTATTGAGTTCCTTTACTTCATGTTTTCCGGTGGTTTAACGAAATATAACGTTGACTTATAACCCGATAAACTCATTGCCCACTCAGTGAAAATTACCAAAATCTGTTACCCAGACTAACGCCAAAAACTGTAACGAGCGTTATGAATGCCGGAAACCATACACTGATGACGTCGTTTAAATGATGTCATGTTTGTTACACTTTCTGAAGACGTTTCCCGCGATTTTTGACATTGTCTTGAAACAAACTGAACAAAAGTAGTTTGAGACATAAAATAAACAGAAAAATTTCACGATAATTTCACTTGTGAACACCAAAATTAGTTATTTTCACTCGTGGCTGTGCCACTCGTGAAAATCTCACTTTTGGTGCCCACTCGGTAAAAATATAACATGATATTACACCGAAATCAACAATTATCCTCTATCTCCCTAATGAAAAAATAACATAATAAACTATAACATGACGGGACACATTTAAGTTGATATTAACTGAAATCAAAATGAATTATTGCTTAAATAATTTTAGCAAATCGATCAAATAAATGTAGGGAATAAGGCAAAAAGAATATATATATAATTTTAAGCAAGAATAACAAAAACAAACAAAAGGTCTGTATTTGTAAGAGTCCTGTTCTTAGAAGAAATAAAAAAGGAAGACAAAAGAGACATACATGCTGAAAGGCCAGCATTAATTTTATACTTGTGTGGTGTTTGATGTGTCTGTAATAAAATCTGTTACTGACTAGAATATAATTGTGGATAGCATGAAACAGCTTGATATTGGTATTGTAATATTTTGTTTCATTCTAACTAAGAGTTTTGAGTGTAATTTTACAAAGTGCTGATGCTTGATTGATAAGAATTTCATTTGATCAGAAGTTCTATTATGGGCTTTGGCAACAAATAGGAAAAACTTTAAAAATCTTCTCTGATATCACAAGGCCTAGAGCTTATATATTTAGCATGTAGCATTACCTAGTGGACCTCTACCAAGATCAAATTATGACCCCCGGGTCAAAATTGACTCCCCCGGGGAGGGGGGTGTCATTTGTTTTGCAATAGGCTTATACATGTATAGGAAAAATCTTCTTCTCTGAAACCACAAGGCATAGAGCTACGATATTTAGCATGTGGCATAACCTAGTGGTTTTCTACCTTGATTGTTCAAATTATGACCCAAGGGTCAAAATTGACCCTACCCGGGATCACTAGTTACGCCAGGGTGAGCTTTTCTGATTGATGATCGTCCGTCGTACGTCGTCCGTCTTCCATCAACATTTTGATTCAAATGACATCTCCTCTGAATCCACTAGGCCAATGTTGATAAAATTATGCAGGAATGTTCCTTGCATGAAGCTCTACCAAAAGTGTTCAAAGAATTCCATTCCATGCAGAACTCTGGTTGCTATGGCAAAAAAATAGGAAAAACTTTTAAAATCTTCTTCTCTGAAACCACAAGGCCTAGAGCTTAGATATTTGGCATGTAGCATTGGCTAGTAGACCTCTACCAAGATTGTTCAAATTATGACCCCCGAGTCAAAATTGACCCCGCGCGGGTGGGCACTTAGTTTTTGCATAGGCTTATATAGGAAAAACTTTAAAAATCTTCTTCTCTGAAACCACAGGGCCTAGAGCTTAGATATTTGGCATGTAGCATTGCCTAGTAGACCTCTTCAAAGTTTGTTCAAATTATGTCCCTGGGGTCAAAATTGACCTTGCCCGGGTGGGGGGTCACTTGTTTTACAAAGACGTATATAGGAAAACCTATTTGGTATATAACATTGTCTAGTGATCTTCCACCAGGCAAGTGGACTTGTACTAAGGTGAGCGATATAGGGCCATCTTGGCCCTCTTGTATCTATTTTTCTTATTATTTTTTCATAACATATCCCAAGGCCTAGAGCTTAGATATTTAGCATGTGGTTTATCCTGGTGACCCTCTACCAAGATTGTTAAAATCATGACCGTCCTGGGGTCTCTTGATTTTACATAGCGCCTCCTTAGTGCAATAAGGTGCCAAGTAGCATTTTTATGTTTTCGAGAAAATCGCATTTAAAGGTTCTACCTGCTAGTTCTTATCAGAAAATGAATATATTGCAATAAAATCTTACATGGTTGTATATATTGTGTAGTTCTATGTACCCAAGAAGTGGAACAAGGCTAACCTCATTAATTATGCATATTTAATTAATTTTGTGTTATGGTACCTTTTAGCATTAAACAATTTCTCGAGATGAACATGGAACAAGAGCTGTCCCTCACAAGTGACGAATGCCCCCGAAAGAGGTGCCTCACAGTCTGTGTCCTCTCCATGTGCTCAATAAATGTGCTATGTAATTTTAAAATCCTTCCATGCATGACAGAGTTATCATGCATACAGTATTCCATTACTTTAAACACTAAGTGTGACCTTGACCTTTGAGGTAGGGACTTGGGTCTTGCACGCGACACATCCGCTTGATGTGCTAGACATTTGTGCCAAGTTATTTTAAAATCCTTCAAAGCATAATAAAGTTATAGTCCGGACACAAATGTATGCATATATACAGGATTCCATTACCTATAAACTCTAAGTGTGACCTTGACCTTTGTGGTAGGGATGTGGGTCTTGCACGCGACACGTCGTCTTGATGTGCTAGACATTTGTGCCATACTATTTTAAAATCCTTCAAGGCATGACAAAGTTACAGTCCGGACACGAATGTGTGCATATATGCATATATAGAGGAATCCATTACCTTCAAACTCTAAGTGTGACCTTGACCTTTGAGCTAGGGACCTGGGTCTTGCACACGACACGTCGTCTTGATGTGCTAGACATGTGTGCCTAGTTATTTTAAAATCCTTCAATGCATGACAAAGTTACAGTCCGGACACGAATGTGTGCATATATGCATATATAGAGGAATCCATTACCTTCAAACTCTAAGTATGACCTTGACCTTTGAGCTAGGGACGTGGGTCTTGCATGCGACACGTCGTCTTGATGTGCTAGACATGTGTGCCTAGTTATTTTAAAATCCTTCAATGCATGACAAAGTTACAGTCCGGACACGAATGTGTGCATATATAGAGGATTCCATAACCTTCATACTCCAAGTGTGACCTTCACCTTTGAGGTAGGGATGTGGGTCTTGCACGCGACACGTCGTCTTGATGTGCTAGACATGTGTGCCAAGTTATTTTAAAATCCTTCAATGCATGACAAAGTTACAGTCCGGACACGAATTTGTAAGTGGGGACACACGGACGGACGGACAGACGGTCAGACGGACAGACGGACAGACGGTGCGATTTTAATTACCACCCTTCGGGGGCATAAAAAGGTACCATATGACATATGGTACCTTTTTGCTCCAAGCATTTTCTTATGTTATGAATGCAAGAAAGTGCCATATGTCATTTGGTACCTTTTGCCCTAAATGCATTTATAAAGTAGAAATTACAAAATGTACCATGTGACAATATGGTACCTTTTAGCTATAACTTAATTTCAATTCAAAGGCTCCATATGATACTATAGTAAATTTTGTCCGTCACAAATTATAAGGTGTATAATAATCAAGCAGATATTCCATGATTTTAGAAGTTTACAAATAGCTGCATCACTAATGAAGGTTTAATGTCAAAATTAATTTTCGAATTCATTAGTTAAGAACATTCGAAAATGGTTTATTGAATACATAATCGTTTCTTGAATGTTGAATTATACATGAAAAAGAAAATCCGCTTTGTGCTGAAATGAGTTAATACTATTTGACATATTGGGACACATTACATCCGTTGTTCATCCAGTGTACTTGCACTGGTAATTGTTTTCACAACATGATTATGTGTGTTCACTTAATGTCCGTGTCATCGTCTTCTGACTCAAACGGAACAGAATCCTTTTGCTTTGTGTTTGCGGGCAATGATTCGTAATAGGCATTGTACTTTTCTGGAATAATTTCCTTGTTACACAAATTGATGAGGTCATTTTTCTTTTTCAATGATATGGGCAGTTTGGATTGATGACACATGAGTTATGCTGTGGCCATTTGTTAGATTTTCACTGTTTTGTTGTTGCTGGTGCTTGAACTTGAATTTCAACGAATTCCCGACTGTTAAACGTGTAATTCACGAAAACTGACCGTGGACTGTCCTTTCTTATCTGGATCCACTTTATTTTCAGCCAATTTACCCGATGTCCCGTAGTGGAGATCTTTAGATTTGGGCAAAAATTTTTCACGAAATCTTTAAAGGCAAAAACGTGATTGAACTTCATTGGTATCGCAAGATATGGGCTGTCTTTTCTTGCCATGGCAATTACCGTACACCATTGTGATAGTGCATAAGCTGCTGTGATTTCCTTGGCGCCCTCAATGGTGACATGCACCAAGTCGCATTCCGTCTGCGAATGGCCAGAGACAATAAATGTGTGACTGATCTTCTCTAAAGTTGGCACCTGCGACATGGCATACAGAATTATCTTTATACAATTAGAATCAGAGCTATCTTGAATAAGTTTCCTCTTCACGGGTTTTTATGCCCCCGAAGGGAGGCATATTAAAATCGCACCGTCTGTCCGTCCGTCCGTCTGTCCGTCCGTCCGTGCGTCCCCACCTACAAATTCGTGTCCGGACTGTAACTCTGTCATGCATTGAAGGATTTTAAAATAACTTGGCACACATGTCTAGCACATCAAGACGACGTGTCGCGTGCAAGACCCACATCCCTACCTCAAAGGTGAAGGTCACACTTGGAGTATGAAGGTTATGGAATCCTCTATAAATGCACACATTCGTGTCCGGACTGTAACTTTGTCATGCATTGAAGGATTTTAAAATAACTAGGCACACATGTCTAGCACATCAAGACGACATGTCGCGTGCAAGACCCACGTCCCTAGCTCAAAGGTCAAGGTCATACTTAGAGTTTGAAGGTAATGGATTCCTCTATATATGCATATATGCACACATTCGTGTCCGGACTGTAACTTTGTCATGCATTGAAGGATTTTAAAATAACTTGGCACAAATGTCTAGCACATCAAGACAACGTGTCGCGTGCAAGACCCACGTCCCTACCTCAAAGGTCAAGGTCACACTTAGAGTTTGAAGGTAATGGATTCCTCTGTATATGCATATATGCACGCATTTGTGTCCGGACTGTAACTTTGTCATGCTTTGAAGGATTTTAAAATAATTTGGCACAAATGTCTAGCACATCAAGAGGACGTGTCGCGTGCAAGACCCACATCCCTACCACAAAGGTCAAGGTCACACTTAGAATTTATAGGTAATGGAATCCTGTATATATGCATACATTTGTGTCCGGACTATAACTTTATTATGCTTTGAAGGATTTTAAAATAACTTGGCAGACATGACTAGCACATCAAGCGGATGTGTCCAGGCAAGACCCAAGTCCCTACCTCAAAGGTCAAGGTCACACTTAGTGTTTAAAGTAATGGAATACTGTATGCATGATTACTCTGTCATGCATGGAAGGATTTTAAAATTACATAGCACATTTATTGAGCACATGGAGAGGACACAGACTGTGAGGCACCTCTTTCGGGGGCATTCGTCACTTGTGAGGGACAGCTCTTGTTTCTTTCTTAAAAAAGCAAGAGATATGTTATCGTCAGTGTCTGTACTGTCATTGGAGGGTTGACATGCACTAATGATGCCATCTTGTGTGATATCGTCGGCTCTTTCTTTGGTGTTGTTTGCCCCATCTCGTTCTGCAATATTTAGCACCTTTTTGTTTGTCATTTGCACTGCATTGTAGATTATTCGCTTCGTTTAGAGTGCAATCTGTAAAACTGAATGGTATAGCCTGGTACATCTCCTCATCCGACCACTCCATTTCCTGCAGTTGAATCAACTGATTAAATTTTACTAATAAATATGCATGACTACACTAACATGTACAGCTTTAGAGTAGTATGTAATAATACATGAACAACAGGCTGTCTGTCTATATTATTAGTAAGAAAACCATGTCAAACACAATTGATAATAATTATTTAAGTGGTATAAATTGTATTAGGCTTCATTAATAATAAACTTTCATTTTGAAATTGAAAGATTTCATTAAGTGTATAAAATGATAAGTATGTGGTACTTACGGTTTCTTTGTGTTCCATGGATGAAAGTTATAGTAATTTTAATAATACATGTACTATTACGAGTATAAGTGTATTATACAGCCATTTATTTTATTTTCTAACCAATCTGAATGAAAGTGTTACATAGAATAACTTAACACTGAGATTTTCTGTGTTTAATCAACAAATTAACACCTACAGAGATAAAGCACTCATATTATTACACTATTAAGATAATAAACAAAACAAGTGGTGAACTTCTGCACCTTATCAGCACTCCTGAAGCAGCTGGGATGTGTATCCTACACATGCAATATTTATCAAAGGTACCATGTGAGCAATTTAAATCAAGGTACATGTTTTAACTTCAGAACAAAAAGGTACCGTTTGTCATAAGGCACTTTCGAGCAAACAAAGATACAACACATTATTCAGTGCAAAAAGGTGTCATATGTCAAATGGTACCTTTTTGCACTGAATGACATGCATATGGTACCTTTTTGCACTAAGATATTTATGGTTTATCACTTGGTACTTTTGGGTTTCTGATAATTCGGGTATAATTTATGGGTATATAATTTATATTTTTATATCACATGTAGATATCATATAACTCTATTGAAATATGCCAAAAAGTCATTTTTGGCAAAAATGTTAGTTGGCACCTTTTTGCACTAAGGGGGCGATAGGCTCTTATAGAGGAATATCATGAGC
Source organism: Saxidomus purpurata (assembly GCA_022818135.1). NCBI lineage: Eukaryota > Metazoa > Mollusca > Bivalvia > Venerida > Veneridae > Saxidomus > Saxidomus purpurata. The sequence goes on along the minus strand of JAFMSR010000006.1, from coordinate 19,352,593 downwards.
ACCAGGTCAAAACTGACCCTTTCTGCTATTGATGACCTTCTATTATAGCCAATGGTAGCCAGGTGAGCGATATAGGGCCATCTTGGCCCTCTTGTTTTATTTCTTCCATAAATATTATATTAATGACCTTGTATTATGTAGCTGAATACCATCAAATTACAAGTTCACTTATAATAAAAAAAGTCCTACCTTCCGACCCATCTTTTTTCAGCGTGTTACAGGAAACAGGCATAAATGTTCAGGGTTTTCGTGACATACTTAAGTTGTCGTTAACAATACTTCAATTGTATTTTAATGTCCAATTTATAAATTGTTTGTCGGAGATGACATTTTGTGTATTTTGTAGTTAAAGAAAAAGGATTTCATCATAACAACAAAAAGTGAAGCTCAAGTACTGAATGGAGTCATGAACGCTATCACTTTGAAGGAAAAGGAAATAACAGACAACATAGATTCGAAACTCAATGAGTTAAAGAAAATGGAAACTGAAATGCTGAGTAAAGGTGATGAAGTAAAGGACACACTAGACAAAAGAGAGACAGAAATGAAAAGAAATTTAGAGGAACAATGTACTAAAGCCCATGGTAATTTACAAGAAAAATCTGTGGAAGCTGTCAAACAACTTGAGCAAAGAATTCAAGAATTCGAAAAAAGAATGCCTGACAGTGATTCTGAGATAAATGAAAGTTTGGCAAAAAGGAGAAAAATGGATGACACTTTATCTAGTCTAAGAAGAGTTGACATGTTGGAGAAACAAATGTCTGAGCAGAGGAAACAAATTCAGGTAAAATCATTTTTATTAATTCATCTGATTAAGCTTTTATTTATTTATATCTATTTTTCTTATTATTTTTTCTTAACATATCAAAGCTTTTTCTCTATTGCTTTGAAACATCATCATACAATGAAGTGGATATAAGATTACTTTACCTTGTATTTTTCAAGATTTCGTCTGTCCATCGTCCGTCCAAAATTGTTTCAAATCACTTCTCATAATATACTTCATGGAATATTATCAAACGTGGCCAGACACATTTTGACATTAAGTTCTCTGAAGTTTGTTCAAATGGTTCAGGTTGACTGAACAACATAGCTACCAGAGCTAAAAATAGAAAACAAATCTTCTATTTAACTTCTACCAAGTTTGTTCAAATCATAGTCCCAGGGTCAAAATACCCCGGGGATAACTTGGAATAGGAAAAACTTTAAAAATCTTCTTCTGCAAAACCATAAGATGAAATCTTGCCCCTTGAGTCAATATTGTCTATTTGACCAAGATGGTTCAAATCATGCCCCCGAGGTCAAAATTGACCCTATCCGGGTCACTTAGCAATCATTGACAACTTAGTCTCCTAGCAACCAGTGAGGTCTCCTAATAAACAGTGACTTCCTTAGCAATCCTCTTGCCACTAGTTGCTTTCTAAGCAACCATTGGCGTCATTAACAACTATCAACAGTTGACTTCTTTGGCAATCACTGACTTCCCTAGTGACCAGTGATTTTCTTAGCAACCACTGACGTTCTTAGCAACTACTGAATCCCTTTAGCAACAAGTGACTTCTTTAGATAAGTGGACGGGTACTCAGCTGGGCGATATAGGGTCCTCTTGTTTTAAATTTTTCCTGATAACAGTTTTGTTACCTTGTCAATTGGCACTTAATTATGGTTTGCCATCGTCTGTTTTCTTCCCATCTTTCAGGAACTTCTAAATTGCCGTAAGGAGCTGGAAGCAAAGAAATTGTTGACAGAGGAACGCTTGGACTACATTAAAAAGAAAGATGGTAAGAGCATGATCGTACAAATCTAGTTGATATTTTCAATTTGTTTTATCTCTTCAAACAAATATGTTTGTATTTATCCAAGAGACCGGAATAATTCCCAGACTCAATTTAATGGCTAAAGCTTAAACATTGAATATAATATAGTAAAGCATTGCCGAGAGGTGTTTTACCAACAGAGGAACAATTAGACTACTTGTTATCCCCCGCAAATGGCGCCGGAATATAATATTGTGTTGGCGCCGGAATATAATATTGTGTTGGCGTTGTCTATCCGTCCGGGTGCTATAACTAAGGAACCAATTGATAAAACTTCTTGCAGAAATTGCCGCAGCTCTACCCTGTATTTGGCATACAAAACTTAAATCTTTGGCAAACAGGAGGGTGGCATCTCCTACTAAATATCTCCTTTCAGACATAAAGCTCAAATTTAACAACATTATGGGAGAGATGCTGGTGTCGGTCATAGATGCTAATACAGGGATAAGGCTACATCTTATAAGATCAGAAACAAGAAGAAGAATGGATACAGTTTCATGAAACTTAAAATAAGTATACAATAGTATAATGCTATGGCGCACGTGCAACTTTCATCAAGATTTACTTATTAAATCCTGAGATACTGCCCTTTAATTGTTTTTTCTTCTTTATTCAATATAAAACATTAAAATCTAATATCTCTGGGTTATCAAAATTTAATTGTAATTGGCTCAAATAATTGAATTATCACTTTTTCTAATATCCACCCCTACACCCCATGTCCCCACCCCATACACCACCACGACGTGGGTGATGGGGCCAGATATTTAAATTTCTTCTTTTTACTGAAAGGGTTTCTTGGAATTTGATTATGTTTGGCACAAGTACATTGTAATCAACTTTATAGTTTTTAAGAATTGAAAATTTAGAAAATGAATTTGTTTAGAAAGGGTTCTTAAAGGGGTGTACATTGTAGCACTTTTTTACATATTCCATATAGAAACTCAAGATTTTTTTCTGAAACTAATATTGCTGAAACTGCTGGTTTGATTTAACTTACAACAACTAAGTTCTGTATTATTGTAACTTCTGATGTACCACTCAGAGATGAGGCCCCAGTGGGGTGGTGAACTTTTAAAACTTCTGCTTTTTTCTAAGAAGGCTTGTCTGAATTTTATTTTGTTTGGCACAAATAATCTACTTTGTATTCTCTAACAACAGAACATGAATTCTAGAAACTGAATTTTTAAAGACAATATGCATTATGGGAATGTACAGCTTTCCTTACATATTCTATATAGAAGCTTGAGAATTGTTTGTGGTCTGAAACTAGTAGCACTGATTTAATATAACTAACATGTACAACAATTAAGTTCTTTGTGACTGCAACTTGAAGAAAAACAATTACTCCTTTAGAGGCCCCAGATGGGTGGTAAAATAAATGCTTCTTTTTCTGTCAACTTGGTACACTTTCCAGTTATTTGCTTCATTCCCTGGGAGATATAAATTCACTGAATTTGCTTGTTTTACATAAAGTTACATTGGATACTGTTTAAATATCATTTATAAGACACCATTCATTCATTTTTATACCCATGAAGGTGGGCATATGTAAGTCGCACCTTCTGTCTGTCCGTCCGTCTGTTAGTCCGGCATTCCATGTTTTCCGGGGATGTACTTTGTCATGTATGAAGGGATTTTCAAATGATATTGCACAAATGTTCACCATATCAAGACGACGTGTGTCGTGCAAGACCCATGTCCCTACCTCAAAAGTCAAGGTCACACTTAGTGTTTAAAGATAACAAAATCTTTAATATACGTACACATTCGTGTCTGGGCTGTAACCTTGCCATGTGTAAAGGGATTTTAAAGGAAATGGAATTCTGTATATACACACACATTCATGACTGGACTGTAACTCTGATATGCATTGAAGGAATTTTAAATATCTTGGCAAAAATGTTCAGCACATCAAGACAATATATCGTGTGCGAAACCCACAACCATACATCGAAGGTCAAGGTCACACTTTGAGTTTAAAGGTCATGGGAAACTGTATACATGGTTAGTCTGTCACGCATGGAAAAAATTTAAAATTACATGGCACAATTGTCGAGCACATGGAGATGACATATCATGCACAGGTCCCACTTCTAAACTTGAAGGTCAAGGTGACAAGGTCACACTAAGAGGTTTGAGGATTTAGTATCCTGAATATTTGCACATGTTTATGTCCAGAGTGCATCTCTGTTACACATTGAAGAATTTTAAAATGAATTGGTATAAAGTGTTAAGCGCAAGTACCAGGTCTACAACTTTAAGGTCAAGGTCACATACTGTGAGATACATACCTCTTTAGGGGCATTTGTCAGACACTTGTATTGTGAGGGACAGCTCTTGTTTTTAATACTTTGTGCCAAAATATAATCTCAGTCAAAATGAGATTGACAAGATTTGTTTGATTTTCGCTCTTTACTTGGCCGTCACTTACTGAACACACAGACACTGGAAACCAAGATATTGGTTTGAGATCAAAGCGTGATGCTGATTATGGTACGCTGAAGTTTTTTTTTTATGTGACATTGTCATTAAGAGTAATGGCGCTCAGGTGTCCCGAGTAAAACTTGAAAACTGTGAATGAATTGAGTTGATATTTAGCACAGTGATAGAGGCAATTAAGAGGGGGTGTGGTTATGGCTATATTATTAGATAAGAGCTGACAACATTTAAGTTACTTCCCTTTATCGTGTGAAATTATTCCGAAACCATTAAACAGATTAACTTCATATTCACATTGTAATTGAAAATATATAGAGGAAGTGCAGTATCCTAGAATCATAGCTGTACCTTACCCCAGGCTTGAATCAACTCCCTTTAAATAACAAAATTATGCTTGTCCAGAAATTGAAACAACATTACTATTTAAAGATTTAAGTAAAATAATTTCACACATTGATTGAGGTCACTGAGAGAAAGTTTTATATCTAAGATATTAATTACTTCCCTTTAATTTTGAAACTACATGTAATAATTTATGTTCTTTTCGACTATAACTCGAAAATTATTTATGGCATTCAGTTTATATTTTTACAAAGTTATAGAGGGCATTCAAAAGCAATGCAATGTCTAATAGCCTTAACTCTTCCTACCTTATTTTGAATAATCTCCCTCTATCATGTGAAATTGTGCTTATAGGGAGCATAACTTGAAAAATGTTGATGACCCCCGGGTCAAAATTGACCCCGCACCGGGGGTCACTTAGTTTTACATATGCTTATATAGGGAAACCTTTAAAAAAAAATTTCTCTGAAACCACAAGGCCTAGAGCTTAGATATTTGGCATGTAGCATTGTCTAGTAGACCTCTTCAAAGCTGTTCAAATTATGCCCCTGGGGTCAAAATGACCTTGCCCGGGGGGGATCATTTGTTTTACAAAGGCGTATATAGGAAAACTTATTTGGTATATAACATAATCTAGTGATCTTCCACCAGGCAAGTGGACATGTACCAATGTGAGCGATATAGGGCCATCTTGGCCCTCTTGTTTGTTTTGAGATTGTTTTAGGAAAAAAAGTGGGGGGGGGTCAAGGTCACTAGGGTCAAGGTCACTGTTACTGAAAATAGATTTTTACTTTTTTTAGTTTTTAGATTGTTTTAAGCAAAACAAATTTTTTGGGTCAAGGTCACTGCGGTCAAGGTCACTGTTACTAAAAATAGAATTTTTGAAATATTTTTTTGATTGTTTTAACCAAAAAAAAATTTGGGGGGTCAAGGTCACTTACTAAAAATCAAGTTAAGAAACAAAATAATTTTTTCTTCAATTTTTAAGGGGGGAGAGTCAAGGTAACTTGTTTTTTTTAAATTCTACAATTTGTACAGGCGCCGTTTAAACCTGCTTTGGCGGCATTGCCGCGTCTTCTTGTTACCTTTTATTTTGCTTGTCTAAAATTAGAAGTTTCATGCGAATTGAATTGATTTTTTTTTAGTTTTCAACTGCAAGAAAAGAACATGACGTCTTGTATGCTGTTCATTGGAAAACAAATGATTTGGAGAGAAGCCATCGGTGGTACCGGTGCTCTACTTACTCTGAGTGCATAATAAAATTTATAAATGCACACAGAAAATGTTCTTTTTTTTTTTCAGACTATCAGACAAGATTGGTAAATCTGTATAAACAATGTGTTGTTCAGGTACCAGTACTTCCTCTACAACCAGGAACAAATATGGAAGATATAGACACAGTGTACTTTAAGCCATGGTTAGGAGTGGAGACATGTCAGTCGGAAGAAGGATCTTCTCAGTCTCGTCAATCAATAAAGACAGAAATGTCTATGCATGAAATATTTAGCAACAAACGCAAAAGGCTTATATACATACTTGGAGAGGCAGGCTCGGGAAAAAGCACTCTTTGTATATACCTCGTACGTCAGTGGTGTACTGCCCATGCTTCAAGCAAAGCAAGTAATGCAAATGAGTCTGAGTCTGATTCTGAAATTGTAAAAGCAATGAAATCATTTGATTTTTTGTTTTACATCACACTCAGACATAATACTGACTGCTATGAAATCAAACAGATGTTGGACCAACAATATGGTGATACAATCCTTGACAAGATACTAGAAAGCGAATCAAGTAAGTGTTTGATTTTACTGGACGGCCTTGATGAATGGACCCAGGATAAACAGGTCTCAGGGCTACCTACAAGAGATCACGGTAAAGAGTATACAATAATAACAACAACACGACCTTGGAAATTTGAAACATTAGGGATAAAAGATACAGAAGTACAGAAAAAGATCAGACTGAAAGGGCTAGACAAACACTGTCAGGAAGAAATGACAACAAAATTTATACATATCTTAAATCAAAAGTTTGTAAAGAATAAACAGATGTGTGACTTTAAAGACAGGCTAAAGGATAGTCCAGTTTCTGAGATAAGTCAAGCGCCTTTAATCCTTCAAGAATTTATTTGTCTGTGGTTTAATGACAAGCTACACAAAACATCTGTGTGTGCAACTTACAGTAGCATGTTGGAACTGTATTTTGACTGGGCAGAACTGAAAGATGACGGACTCTCCAGAATGCAAAACATAACACAAGACAAAGAAAACATTCACCTGCCTGATTATTTAAGCAGCTCTGATACATGCAGTAAATTCAAGTACATTATTTGTCGTCTGGCTCAATTAGCGTTTGAAACACTTTTTAGAGTAAATGAGGAAAACTCATTGTCGTTCACTGACACAATCTTTAAGAACCTTAAAATACCTGAAGACGTTATAACTTGCAGTTTGAAAACAGGAATTTTATGCAGGGATCACTGTGTTACTTTGAGCGCAGGCAGCCGCCAAAAATCTATATTTTCATTCTCACATAAGACAATACAAGAATATTTGGCTGCAGTACATGTAGCAATTGAGTTTGAAAACGTATCAGAGAAGGAATGTCAAGAAAAATGTAAACAATGTGTGGAGAAATATCTCTCAACCTGCAAAACAGTTGATGATATTCTACAGCAATCAATAGTTATCATTATGCTTTGTGGTTTACAACCAGAGTTAGTAACAGCCATTAGTAAGTACATCTATAACATTACTACATCTGACAAAACATATAAAAAGCAAGATGTATTCTTTTCATACCCTGAATACCCTGTTGAGGAATGTATTGTAAGTTGTATTGAAGAAGTTAGAGCAACTGGGAAACATCTGCAGCAAAACATTTTTCTAAATGAAATCTGTATATATAGTGAACACATGGCTAGATTATGTGAACAGACCATTGTTCCACAAAGTGTCCAGCTTTTAACGCATGGTATTCCACTTACTGAATCTTTTATACAGATTCTCCGTCAGATGAACCAATTGATCTCATTAACTGTTTATGAACTACAACAGATGTCAGGTGAATACTGCAGTACACTTACTGCATTCCTGGAACAGTCCACTCAACTAAAACAGATACATGTTCAAATTGAATGTACTGATCATGACAAACATACACTGGATTTGTCACAACATGAACAGATTGAGTCTATCCACTTTGAAGTATGTGATGTGGCTGTCGAATGCGATTGTACGCCAAGTGCAGTCAAAACCTCCCCTCAAGAACTAAACGTTATGAAGGTCATCATCTTAGGAACATACAGTAAAGCTAATTGCTTTCATATAAGTAGTCATGCTCTGGAATTCCAGTACCTCAATAAGACCAAATCTAAGACTAACCATCTTCTGATGAAGTTTCCAGCAGTCGTGAATATAAATACCCTCAAGTTACAGGACTTGACTTTGAGTGATCCTGTTCTTGCACATCCATCAGATATGACCAGTCTCAAACAAATAATACTTAATGAGGTAACCATGAGTATAACAACATGGAAAATGTTTATTGACAGTCTTCCTACCTTGTCAAATAGTGTTGAAGTGGAAATAGTTAGGTTGATGATTAGGAAAGATAGAGAAAAGAAATTGTCCTATGAAAAAATTGACAACACTATAGTCAATGATAAAACAGAGGAGTCAGTAGCTAGCTTCCCTGTCATTGAAGCAAATGACGTTTTAACAGTCAATGAAGCAAACAAAAACTTGTCAGTCAGTGAAGCAAATGACGTCTTAACAGTCAATGAAGCAAACAAAAACTTGTCAGTCACTGGAGAAATTGATGACATAAATATCAATGAAGCAAGTGACAAATTGATAGATGGTCGATCGAATGATGAATTGACGAACTCCAGTACAGCAAGTGAAGACTGGTCATCTGACTCTGAAGAATTTTATGGTGATTGGGACTTTTCATCATATGACAGTTCAGACCATGCCTGGTCATTAATCCGTAAAGCAAAGAAGTATGTTAAAGAGAAAAACGAGTTATTCTCTGTGGTAAAGGATGATGATCTGGAATTTAATTTTACGTGTATTAGTGAAGGCAAATCGAGGTCTATTCCCAGTGATTCAGAAAGCAGCGAAGTATGCAGTGACACACAAGGAGATGACTAGAATGGCTAAAATGTGTAATAGTTGTAACATTTCAGGCTAACCTACATTTTGCATTATCCTCTTATGATAAAATCTAGTATTAAGCTGAGCGCCGCTGTGAAACAGTAAACCAAGAACAAAAGTGGTCACTTATAGCAGTAATTTTGCTGAATACAGATGTATCAAAATGAAAAGTGAAGATTATGCATTTTGTTTACAATTATAGTAGCTGCTTTAGCCAGGTGGCTGCTTAGCACAGTTGACCACGTAAACAGGTCATGTACATATGAATTTTATTTAGAGTATAATGTGTCTTTGTTTCATTACAGGACCAGAACGTGTATAGATCAGAATGTATATTTAACAACTTTAAAAAACTCAGTCTGAGTTTTGACAGGTATCTTGTAATTGCAATTGTTCTTTCGAAAATTCAAAAGCACCATTTTTTTGCCATTCCTTTGTTTTATTAAACAAGTTCATTACAAAATACAAGCAGAATTCGATCGAAACATGATTTTATGATGCAAAAAGAGCAATTAGTATAGTTTATATTTGTTTAGCTGAAGTTGCTATATACTCTAGAATTTCTTATTTTCATTATCATAATTAACCTCATCATGATGGTTACCACTGTACATTTTAATGTCAAGAATTTTAATTCTGATACTACATGTAATAGTTTACTGCAAAATTGATCACGTTAGTTTTAAACAGTGTTTGCTCGTATGTAAAGAACACAATAAAATATTTAGCTCAGCATAAACATTTTCAATGTTCACCCTATTGTTTTTAGGTTCAGTGGGTCAAAGGTCAAGGTCACAGTTAACCAAACTTTGAAAATCATTTCCCCTTAGTAGTTTGAGTTCTAATTAGTCTTCAAACTTTATTGAATAGATGATCCCTACTTTTTTTGGTGTCAGTAGGTCAAGGTCACAGTGACCTGTGTAAAAATTTCCTTGGTAACATTCTAAGATTTTCACAAAACCTACTCAGAACAATCCAGTCAGTTAAGTAGACCAATACTGACCCTTATGGGCCTTTTGTTTATCATATGTTTGTTTTCATTTTATAGCCTAGATTGTAAGGTAATATTACCAGACTTCATGGTTACATGGCACAAATTTGGTGATGAAATATCCTTGGCAATCCTATTAAGGGTGATAGCCACTGATTATCCCCTGCTGAAAGGGGAGGGATATTGTTTTGGCATTGTCTGTCAATCCTTGTATCCATCAAGCTTTTCCATCTGGAGGAATATCTTGGTATTGGTTAGTCAGATTTTATTGAAACTTGGCAGGAATGTATACATGTGTAGGGGAATAATGCATGCTAAATGTTGGCACAATCCACTTATTATTAGCAAAGTTGTGACACTTTGCTACTTGAAAATAGCCATTCTATATCTATGCACAACTGGTATCAGGATTGTTCTAGTATATTCAGAGTTATCACACTTTAATGGCTTTTTCTTATATAGTCAATATGACAGGATCAATACAATGTTGCGCTGAATATTTTTGAGCAAGTGTGAAAAATACATGTGTCTGTTTTGCTTCGATCAATAGTGTTGCTGAGCAAATTGAGTAAGTGTGACATCATAAAAATATATGTTTTACTAAGATTATAATTATAGGCTGCAATCTTACGCTTAATCCATTTATACCTAGAATTATACTGTGGGATTTTCTGATTTTTAATATGGGTCTGTCAATCCACCAGGCTAACAACTTAAATCCTGATCTAGTGACGGATTATATAGGCTGCATAGTCTTACCTCTATGTTTTTGAACAATTGTGAAATCATATCAGTGTTTCTGTTTTGTTAAGATTATATCAGCTGTACTCTTACGCTAAGTGTTGCTGAGCAAATTGTGTTAAGTGTGAAAGAAAAGCAGTATTGTGTTTATTTAGCTAAGTTTACATAGGCTGTGGGAAAGAATTACCATGTCTGTTTTGTTAAGATTCTATTGGCTGTACTATTACGCTGAGTATTGCTGAGCAAATTGAGTAAGTGTGAAATGAAAGCATTATTGTGTCTGTTTAGATAAAATAATAGAGGCTGCAGACAAATTAGTTTTAGCAAAATCTTGAGTAAGTGTAAATTCATGTAGTATATGTTTGTGAAAGATTATTGTAGATCTAGACTGCAGTCTTACGCTTGAAGTAACAAATTTTGAGCAAATATGAATTTATAGCAGTATCTGACTATCTGAAGCATTATAATACCATAGACTGCAGTCTTACCACTTGTATTGTAGAGCAAACTTTGAGTTGATACATTGTATATATTTTACAAAGATTATAAATTTACCGACAAAAGAAGTGCAACCTCACCTTTGAACTTATAAAGTATTATATCTGCTGCAAAACTCACTGTTTGAATTATGTTTGTGGTAATTTTACGCAGACTGATATGGAATTAAATTATACTACAGGTTATCATGACAAAAATATGTGCGGACATTTCTATGAATAAGATAAAGATGAGAAAAAGTTGCATTTCTTTTGCCTTCCCTTTAGTAAGTTTAAAATCAATAGCACCATCTTGAACAATTTTGAGCAAGTGTGAAATTCAAACAGTACAGTAAACTGTGTTTGATATACAAAACTAATTGGGTCCATTTAAATTTGTTCTTTATTCCCGGAGAATTTGTTCTTTATACCCGGAGTATGTTATATCCATATAGCATTTTCATACAAGATAAAAAAAGAAACTAAATCGGACCAAGAAAATTTGTTTCTTATATCTGGAATTTCATTATACATGTACAATGTATCCGGGGTTGTTATATCTGGAGTTAACTGTATCTGTTTTGCTAACATAGTATAGGACGTTATCATGCTACCATTAATATTGTTGTTCTACTCATGGCAGTATCTATTTGGCTAAAATTAATAAATTATTGTCTTTTATTGTATGTTGCTGAGCAAATTGAGGAAGTGTGAAATTAAAGCAATGTCTGTTTTGCTATGATTGTATCTATATATAATCTTTATTATATTTTTTTTATAAAAATATACTTTTTGATTGGTCAGTAGAAACCTATGGATAATAACAAAATATATCATCATATTTCATAAATACTGGGTTTTTACACATTGAATATAACATCTAAATTCAGAATGATGTGATGTAGTTATTTGGCTGGTGCAATTTGTTTTATACATGTATTGCCTCGGTCAATTTGTTTTATACATGTATTACCTTGGTCAGTTTGTGATATACATGTATTGCCATGGTCACACTTATGTGACTTTCAAGTGAACAGTTAATGACTACAGAGAGATTCATCTGTTTTTTAGTTTAAATAACTATTTTTCAGTTGAAATTTAGTGATGATTTGCAAAATTATTCTATTCACATCATATCTAATACCTGACTTAGTCCATAATTGCATAATCTAACGCGTTATAATGTTGGACAAATTTTGAGCAGCGGCATCTAATTTTGAAAGTTAATATCATTGTAAGTCTTACCATTAATATATTGTTGAATAAATTTTGAACACGTGTGAAATCATAGAAATATATATTATTTTGCTTAGATATACTTGAGTATGTGTGATATCATAGCACTATTGATTATGATATATTTTATATGCGTCACTCTTACATTTAATAAGCTTATTTTGCAAATTTTGAGCAAGACTTGTGAAATCATAGAAATATATATTATTTTTCTAAGATAGTTCAGTATGTGTGATATCATAGCACTATATGATTTTGATATATTATATATGCTGCACTCTTACATTTAATAAGCTTATTTTGCAAATTTTGTGCAAGACTTGTGAAATCATAGAAATATCTACAGTCAAACTTGTGAACAAAGGCCACTGTTGGGAAGCTAAAAATGTGGTCTTTGTTTGCAGGTGGTCTTTATTCACAGGTGTTTCTACTATAGATGAATAGTGCACTGTGATCTCCCTGTAGGTCTATATTCACATGATGGTCTTTATTAGGAGGTGGTCTTTAACACATGTTTGACTGTATTTAGCAAAGATTATATACATGTTTGCTGCATTCTTACATTTAAAGGTCCACTACTAAGTGAAAATTAAGTGACAGTTATTTCAATGGCAAGTACATTACCTTATGCAAGACACTAAATAATGAAGATTTGCGGGTTAAAATTTACAGAAAGTGTTTGGAACACGAAGAAAAGTATGTGTATTATGTTGAAATCTCAGTGATTTGACAAAATGACTACCCAGGTCTTTTTAACTTTGTTCATAATGCATAGAAAAATAATTGTACATGTACTGTGGTTTATTTAGAATTTCTACATACCAACTTTCATTTTTTATTAAAAATAACTTATTTCTGTGTTTTTTAAAGTATATTTGAATTTTCGCTTTCGTTAGTATTGGACCTTTAATATTGATGAGCTAATCTTTTAGTACAGTATGTATGAAATCATAGCAGTATCTAATTTGTATACATTATATATAACACTGTCTTACACTTTAAAGGTGGATAATCAGATTTTGGCCATGTAACAGATTTGTTTGAAACTTTAACATCTGATCATTTACACTCATTTATGTTCATTTAGCGCTTAATTTTAAGTCAGATTTTCACTGAAGGTATTTTTAAAATTTGATTTCCCTATCCTAACATCCTAGATAGAGTTATTTTATCGTAAGTACAAATTTGATACACATACTTTGCCGAAAGAAAGATATGAATATAAGACCTATTGTATTATATTTGTAAAATATTTGCATTAACAATTATATATTTAGATGGAATTCATTAGAAATGCAAGTTTGAAAAATTATTATTACCTCCCTTGACCTATCTTGGTTGCACAACCAAAATAGATTGGAAATAAATGAATTCAGAAGCTACACATAGTTTTAAAACTTGCCTTTTGGTTCAGAATGTTAAAATATTTGTATATCTATCCAATGCAGATGTAAAAGTAGAAATTATATTGAAATAAAAAAGAAATACTCAACGTTTTAAAAGGAGGTAATAACAAAATTTTATGAAAGTTAATAAAATGTAAATTTCTAACAGGGATGTAACTCTATGTAATGAGTCTTTTTGTTCCTTAAATAAATCTCAAACAGAATATACAAAAAGTAAAAATTGCCATGTTGCTTAAATGTGACTAACCACCTATAACTATGGCGATGTTTATTATTCTAGGAGTAAAAATCACTGATTAATGTTTCATTTAAAATTATGATGGTCACTTTGAATGACCACCTTTAAGACCCAATAGCACTTTAGTCACTCATTTATAGAATATAATTTTTCCGACAGAATACAGAGAGAATACAGAGAGAATACAGAGAGAATTGTGTTCTTTTTACTCTAACAAAATGTTGACATAATACATTTCATTGATACTTTTGTTTCTTTTTTTCATGAAAAAAGCATTGCCAAAATATTGCGCTATATTTATACCATGTACTTTCAATTTGAGAAGCAATGTTATGAATTATTTTCTTATACAGTACATAACAGTCATTTTTGCCGGTAAGAGATCTTTCCTGGTAATAATTAAGAGCAAAATGTAGTTTTACATCCAAAGTGCTAATAGGACTTCAGTATTGTTGAGTAAAGGTTTTAACAAGTGAGAAATCATATCAATATCAGTTTTGTTAAGTTTATATAAGATGTATTCAGCCAAACCAAGAAGTATTCTGAATAAACATAAACAAGAAATATCTTTTAAAAAGACAAACTGTGTTGAGCCGAAACAGTTATTGAGAGCCGGATATTCAAATCTGCACCTGAAAAGTTTTTTTAATTCTACAATTAATATACATTAAGCACACGTTTCTTGTAGTAGCTTATTAAAGTTTGTGATATCATTTACGTACACGGGGATTGGGGTGCCAGTGCTGGTAAAAACTGTAGATATTCCGATCAGATATGCGAGAAATAAATAAGAATTTTTTCAGTAAGACCTGTAAATTTATACAATTTTATTTTGACATTTTAACTGGTTTTTTTTCAGTCATTTTTACAAGCAGACAGTTTAAGTATACTGTGGACAGTTTATGTTCATTGCGCAACTGACATTTTTTGCATTTATTCTCATAATTACATTGAATATCTACAAATTACAAAATGTTATAGGGTTGTAAAAGCGCTAAACTCATGTTAGTTATGAAATTTAACAAAACTTTTAATGATATGTGAAATGTGGTTTGTATGAGTGTAATATTTGTCACATATGATATAGTCTTTGTACTGCACTGCTTTGCTTAATAAATCATGCACCTTATCTAGTTATTGTTTGTTTTAATTAAGATTAAAAGGAGTAGAGAAGTGTAAAGTCGGAGAAGACACATTTATCCCCCATCCAACACAATGTGGTCACTTAATATTTTTATAAGCTCACCTGGCACAAAGTGCCATGGTGAGATTTTCCTATCGCCCACTGTCCATTGTCCAAAATTGTGTTTCTAACAACACCTGAAACCACTGGGCCAATATTGATGAAACTTGACCGGGATGTTCCTTGCATGAAGCTCATTAAATTAGTTAAGAAAATTCCATTCCATGCAGAACTCTGGTTGATTTGGCAAAAATAAGGAAAAACTGAAAAAATCTCTGAAATTACAAGTCCTAGAGCTTAGATATTTCACATGTAGCATTGTCTAGTGGACCTCTAGCAAGGTTGTTCAAAATTATGACCCCCAGTTCAAATTTGACCCCACCTGGGGGTCACTTGACTTTACATATGCTTACATAGGGAAGACTGATTTCATAGAACCCCAAGGCCAAGAGCTTAGATGTTTGGAATGTAGCATTATGCAGTGGACCTCTATGAAGAATAGTCAAATCAGGATCCCTGTTCAGAACTGACCCTTTCAGCCTTGTAATATAGCCAATGGTAGCCAGGTGAGCGAGATAGGGCCATCTTGGCCTGTTGTTATTTATAATCATGGCTGACCCTAAATGAAACTCGCAATATCCCCGACAGGCGAAATTGAAGAGACAGATGAAGATACAAGGAAATCAGGGTACTTAGAACAGACCCCTTATGCCCAGTGTATAGCACTGGTACTCGCGTGACTACCTCTGGGTTTCTAACTAGATCATTTCTAGATGGATGGGAAACACTAAAAAAAGCATTTCTGAAATTTCCAGTGCCCTTGCCTGGCTTCAAGATTGGTAGACCAGAGTGTTAACCACTCGACCACCATGCCAGTCTTGATGATTCTTGAAGGTGCTTTTTTGCGAAACGTCTAATTGTGTACATGATTGTTAGCAGGAGAACTATGTGTTTCACATGTCATTTCTTCTGGCTTTTGGAAACTTTGAGTGATAGTATGTCAGCATCATTGGATGACAAAGTTAACGACCACTTTTAAGCTGGACTATTCGAAGAATAAGGAGGGCCATTACAGTCACTTTTGTGTGGGCACTGGTGTTGCAGCTTTGGTTTAAGTTTTGCATGCAAAGTACTAATATGGGCATATCTCAGAAACCACATTTTGGATTGGTTTGAAACTTCATTAAAGTCTTTAGGGGTGTCAGATTGTCAAGTCAGATAAATCCAGATTGAATTTATCACAAATTATGGCCCTTGTTGAACTTAAAAAGTTTGGTTTAAGTTTTGCATACAAGCTGAATTTGAAGTTTTATGTGTGAGCTACTATCAGGCATAATTATATATAAGTTATTGCTGAAATTGAATTGAAACATCTTTAAAATGTTTAGGGGTCTCCAACAATCAAGTTAGATTACTCTTGGATAAAATTATTACAAGTTAAAGAACCTTGCATGCAAAACTTTATCCAAATTGAGCAAAACTGTTCCCTCGGAAGTAAACAAATGATGACACACTTCCGAGGGAACAGTTCTGCTCAATTTGGACAAGCATTTGCACTTGATGTCTGATGACAGATGCATGTATGGAATCAAAATAGGTGTCTGCCGCATATCCCGGAGGTTGCGGGTTCGAGCCCCACCAAGGTCACGACTGTACCTCCTCATATGACACCAGTACTGGTTTTTCAAGGAAGTGGACTCGAGAGTGACTCGATAAGCTTATAAAGCTTTCTTCACAATCAAGCTTAAATAAATTAGTATAAACTAAAATAGCTCTCCCTTGAGCCGTTTGGATATGTCATACAGCCATACAGCGTCTTGGCAGTTTCACCCGAGGAGAAATCCTAGGATTGGGAGGGACTATAAACATTCTAAACTCATACAACGGCCAAAATCTTACTCAGGACACAAAACCTATTACTTAAGTATATGTATACAATTTCTGTCATTCAAAGTATAAAAAAAATATACATCAACAGGCATTAATTAAATATAGACAACAGTTACGATGGCACTGAAAGACTATCTAGAGCATGCAAGATCCAGCTCCCTAATTAGAAGCCCAAGGTTGACCCTAGGGACTCAATTATAAATAAACATGCAACTACAGGAATATAGTTATATGCCTGCTTGATGTCACGAGTTACACTTCAGATGCATATGCCATATGTCGCACTCAGTGGCAGCTCTATTTTGTACGCTGTTTTCGAAGTGTGTGTTTTTCCGGTCTCCTTGCCAAAAACAATAAGGTCAGTCAGTCGGCAGTTTTTTTTAGTTTTTCTTCTACTCAAAAATACTTGAAAATTTGTTTTTAAAAAACACATATTTTTTTTTTTTTGCATAAAAATATATAAATCTGTATCATTTAATATAGGGGGGGTATATTGGAGTCACCTGGTGGTCGGTCGGTCGGTCAAGTGGTCTGTTGCATTTTCCTTGTCCTGAGCATAACTTGAAAACAACTAGTTAGAATTCAATACAACTTCATACAATGATCAAGCACATTGAGAGGAAGTGCAGTGCACAACAACCATAACTCCATCTTGACTCATTACAGAGTTATTGCCCTTTGTTACTTTTCCTTGTCTGGAGCATTACTTGAAAACTACTGGTTGGAATTCGATACAACTTCATACAATGGTCTAGCACAATGAGAGGAAGTGCAGTGTACAAGAACCATAACTCTATCTTGAGTAATTACAGAGTTAGTGCCCTTTGTTACTTTTCCTTGTCCGGAGCATAACTTGAAAACTACTGATGGGAATTCAATACAACTTCATACAATGGTCAAGCACATTGAGAGGAAGTGCAGTGCACAGGAACCATAACTCTTTCTTGACTCATTACAGAGTTATTGCCCATTTTTACTTTTCCTTGTTGCAGGGCATTACTTGAAAACTACTGGTTGGAATGCAATACAACTTCATACAATGGTTCAGCACAATGAGAGGAAGTGCAGTGTACAAGAACCATAACTCTATCTTGAGTAATTACAGAGTTATTGTCAAGAACAATATCTCTATTTTAGGTTTTTTTGCAAGGTATTCTGTTACTACGAACTTCCTCAGTTTATAAAGCAGTCTTTTGGGGGTATTAATCACATTTAGTGATAGGTCTAGTTTCTAATGGTTTTAGTCAAATATTGAAAATATGCATGTTTTGTAAAGCTATTTTCCTTTCTATCAGCTTATTAGTGTAAGAAATTTCTTATCATTCATTGACTTTATAGCATTTTATCTGACCAGTATCAAGTAAGGTCATTTTGAAGGGTAATATAACTGATTTAATTCATGAAAAAATTAAAAACATAAATGAAGAAGAAAATACTACATAATAGAAAGTATCCAGTGTTTTAATTAAATAAACAAACAAAAATAAATGTATCACAACCAGCGTCCTATTTCCACATAGAAAAATTCTGAAACAGTCAGCACGGCTTAAGAATAAACTACAGTCCAACCTCTCTTAACAACACTTCCGAAGAGCAGAAACCTCTCTACATAAACATATTTTTTGTTTCCCAAAGCAGTTATAACTGAACAAATTAACCTCCCTAGAGTAACAACCTTTTCTCAACAAATAAAAGTTGATGTTCTCTTTGGTGTTGTTGTAGAGAGGTTGGACTGTATGTTCTGCATCATGCTCAGTTCTACATTAAGCACACCAATTTTCAGTTAGATAATTTAGAGTCACATTATAATTTTTAATTTAATCATAAATTATATAGACTAACTAGACATTGTTTTTCACAAAAAAACTTGTCTCCCCCCTTATGACCTTGACCTTTGAGTTAGTGACCCCAAATTATAACGAGAAATTGACCAACGGTCACTGTGACCTTGACCTTTGAACTACTGACCCCAAAAACAATAGGGATCATCTGCTCAATAAGACCAATCATCCTATGAAGTTTGAGGTCTGTAGGTCTAAAGGAACTCTAGTTATCATCCGGAAACGAGAAATTGACAAACGGTCAGTATGACCTTGACCTTTGACCTACTGACCCCAAAAACAATAGGGATCATCAGCTCTATAAGACCAATCATCCTATGAAGTTTGAGGGCTGTAGGTCAAAAGGAACTCTAGTTATCATCCGGAAACGAGAAATTGACCAACGGTCACTGTGACCTTGACCTTTGAACTACTGACCCCAAAAACAATAGGGATCATCTGCTCAATAAGACCATTCATCCTATGAAGTTTGAGAGCTGTAGGTCAAAAGGAACTCTAGTTATCGTCCGGAAACGAAGAATGGACGGACGGACTGACGGACTCCCCCCAGTTTGAGGGTTGTAGGTCAAAAGGAACTCTAGTTATCATCCGGAAATGAGAAATTGACCAACGGTCACTGTGACCTTGACCTTTGACCTACTGACCCCAAAAACAATAGGGATCATCTGCTCTATAAGACCAATCATCCTATGAAGTTTGAGGTCTGTAGGTCTAAAGGAACTCTAGTTATCATCCGGAAACGAGAAATTGACCAACGGTCAGTGTGACCTTGACCTTTGACCTACTGACCCCAAAAACAATAGGGATCATCAGCTCTATAAGACCAATCATCCTATGAAGTTTGAGGGCTGTAGGTCAAAAGGAACTCTAGTTATCATCCGGAAACGAGAAATTGACCAACGGTCACTGTGACCTTGACCTTTGAACTACTGACCCCAAAAACAATAGGGATCATCTGCTCAATAAGACCATTCATCCTATGAAGTTTGAGAGCTGTAGGTCAAAAGGAACTCTAGTTATCGTCCGGAAACGAAGAATGGACGGACGGACTGACGGACGGACGGACTGACGGACAGGGCAAAAACAATATGTCTCCCCCCGAGGTGGGGGAGACATAATTAATATACTGATAGTATGCACAGTGTCAGAGCAGTGAATAAACAGTGACCAAACAATGACTGAACATTGATCAAACAGTGACCAAACTGTGTCAGAACAGTGACCAAATAAATATTTGGTGCAGATCCTGACCAGACTGCTTGTACATGAAGACTGACTATCATTTTTACTTGTTTCAAAGACAAAAATCACTCTTTGCCAGCGGATTAAGGATAAATGCAGGTGTATTTATTGAAAAACTGAATGATGCATTTGTAACAATATTATTATAACTTAATGTAACAATTAAATGCCAGCATTGACAATGTGTAAAACAATATTCTCTTGTCCAGTGTTTCATTGAACAGCATTCTTTACACAACAACTCTGCTATTTGTCTTACCAGTGTTTCTTTTGCAGTCACATTCACAACTCGATTACACGTCATATTTAAATTGCCATTTTCTTCATGTCCTGGACCTGAAACCATACAAGACCAGTTGTGCCCTATGCCCAACTGTACAAAGCATAACATAGAACACATGATGTGACGGGGAATGCCACGACTGTTCATCAGCTTCAATGTGAGGCTCAACTTGTACACTGTAAGCTCTGGGGCAGGGAGATCATGTGTTATTTTTCAAAACTGAATACAAAAATTCAGTGAAGCATGTAAAGTAGTTCCACACAAAGAAACATATTGTGTTACAACTCATTCCTGACATCACAGTTTTTGGTTTCTTCCTCCACTTCAAATGAGATCCTTGGACATCCCTCCTTCATATTCAAACAAAAAAGTTTCTCTAATGTTGCAGTTTTTACTAAGTCAAATCCTACGTCTCCCCCAAATGTTGATGGTTTCCAATACTGTTGACTACAAATAGGGGCCGAAAGAAGCCCCTTCACTGAAAAAGGTCCTCCTAGTTCTATCACAGTGGATCCAAATATTGCATGCGGCCTAGTCTTTTCCACAACTATACCTACGTAAAATTCCACAGCATCTATGTCACCATATATTTCTTCCAGGTCTTTTGCTACTTCAGTATCACCTGAAAAAGTCAAGGAAAACATTTGAGCTATGCTGTGTGAAAAGCACCTATCAAATGGGTTGTAGTTTTAATTGACTGTTTTCCCCGGGTATCTACGTTAACTATTTTTAAAGTAGCAGAGTAATTTTTACTATTCATTCATTAAATCTTGCATGACGTCATGTTCATGTGACAGCACATGACTCGTCTGGCATGGGGGGTGCCAGACCATGCTGTGAAATCATTGGAAATGCCTGTCCCATATGCAAGTATAAATATGAAAAACATTAACCAATCTGTGACACAGAGGCTGACAGTGGCAATTTTGTTTGAATGGTTGAGTGATTTTAAGCAAAATATTATCCTTATGTATCTGTTATAAATAAACAAAACCATCTTTCCATCTTAATAGAATGAGAACCTTTAGTGGAAAAGAAATTATCTCCCTTGTCAGATAAAGTCCAAGGTATCCCAATTTGCAAGTAGGTCCTATCTAGTTGGAATCCTCTGACTTTATCGCTGTTCCACATAGAGAAATACCAATTATTATGTGCGAATTATCTCACACGTGTTGATTAAAATGCAAGGACTGTACAAAATTAGACATTCGGGTGTTAATAGAATATGTAACTAAAAGCATCATTTAAAGTTATTATCATTATTAGCAATATTTTGCCTTAAATTTCATTATATGGAACAAAGAAAATAGCGAAAAAGGCAGAGTAATCCAAATGAAAGGACCGAACTGCATTTAGAGAGTATTAATGGGAGATAACTGACTAAAGTTTCTCATTTAGCTATTCATTTATTGAATTCATATACCTGTTAATTCTTCAAAAGTTTGGTAAGGTGCCAGCCCAAATCGTTTTCTGTACTGATTAAATGACTGGTATCGAAGTGCCCGCCCGTGTAAAATAGTTTGTTTAGCCACTGGTAGAGTGTATTTATTATGATTATGATGTGTGAACTGAAACAGAAAAGAAAACAAAAATATTTATGATCAGTTTACAAAAATACAGTCAAGTAAAACTATGATCCATGGCGAAATCACACAGGACCTGAATCACTATTTTTGGCCTATAAGATTTTTCAAACACATGTAGTTATACTGAATAAAGGATGACAGTTATGCTGACTTCATATAGGAGTTAAAGACAATTAAAATGTCCTTCATAAGTGACCCCCCCAAACCGCAGGTGGTCAAATATCTTAATAGTTTTATTGCCCCTTATCAGTTTTATCCTCTCTGATTAGGTCCAGCAGCCTGTCAGTAGACTTGATATGTAGTACAATAGTAGAACCATAAATTTTATTGATTTGTACAGAGAATTGATTTATAACTTATTTCCTGTTGTTTATATAAACTGTTTTATATAATAATGACATTTTACTTTTATTGCAGGATATGAAAAATATTTTAGATAAATGCAGTAAACTGTGATTTTAAAGTTATACTGAGAAAGTTAATATGTTCAAGTAATTAAGCACCTTCCTGTGGTGTGGCATGAATGCATTTTTGATGTATAAAGAATCCTTCTGACTATTTATTTCTTTGTAAATTATAAGTGCAACTGAACGCTTCTTCTAACTGTAAAATAAGCTAAAACTAAATTTCTCTTATGTATCAAGTGTAACATCTAATCTTAGTGATAATTGGTTTGTTGTAAGAGTAATTGATTGAGTATTTAAAACATTACTCAATCTAACTTTGAAATCACAGTTATTTTTCAGTAATCTATTAAAAAGTAAAAAAAAAAGTTTATGTTTCTGTCATATAAGAAAATAATTTTGATATAATAACTGTAAGTGTTGATTTTTTTATATTCTATCTAATTTGACTGGGAATTAGTAACGTACCTAAAAGGTAACTGATAAAATAGAATAATAACATCTTATGAAGGTCTTAAAATTTATGTATAACTAACATCCCTTTCCTACATTATCTGTACATAATGTAAGGAAGTTATACAGTAGCTGAATATGATAAACAGAAGCTAGTCTACCAGTGACCAGTCATGTTAATTGACATCTACTGTGAATTCGCTGTGAATTCGCATGACTGACTGGACCCCTGTGGTGAATACCCCATATTCCTGTTCAATTGTCTTTAAAGACAACCAAAATCAGTTCAAGGGAAAGAACTCTAGATAAAATACAGAAACTTGCAACTGCAGCAGATATTATGAAAACTGAAGATTTAGAGTTCTTTCCCTTTACTTAAAGACCTACTGGATTACAATTATGTGACCAGTGTAGACTGTGATCAGGCTGGACATTTGTATATACATGAGCACCCTTGGAATAATTAATGTTGCTGTCCAAGCTACAATATGGACCAGTTCATTTAAAAATTTTAGAAGGTTCAGGGTAAAATACTTACAGCCCCAGCTCTTTGGTGTACCAGTCCATCCACAAAGTCCTCCATTCCATGTTTTAACACAAGATCAGGACGGAATAGAAAGTCTTTCACAGTGTAAATAGTCCCAGAGATATTAAACTCATCAGGCATTAATGGATGCCAGTGATACATGTGATTAAACTCGGCAGTAATTCGGTTTGAATACTGATGAGGCTGCCCGAAAAGTAGTTCCGGTCTAAAAGTCAGTTGGTAATTATAATTGCTTAAATGCTGAACATAGTTTTCTATCACTATTTTTATTGTTTCTCCTGAAAAATACAGAAAGCTGTGTAAATAATGATGTCTTCTGCGTAGAAAAGCTGAGAACGTGTAAACATGGAATACTGTTTTGTTACAGAGACATACCCTAAAACATGAAGGTGCAATTTTAAGTAACTTAAAACCTATAAGTTACATGTATAAAATGAAAAATTTTGGACCTTCACCGAATCATAAAGTTGTAGATGAGTTAGCAGTAAAATCCTGTTCAATTTACAGTGGAAACAAATCAATTTATTAGTAAGACTTCTGCAGAAATAATACTAAAAGCTTGTGATAAGTCAGGCCTCACCGAACCTATTGTAGGCAGAAATGAGTGTAGACTAGGATCGATCATCACCTCCTACGTTCTGACCAAACTATATTTTCCTATCCTGTTAGAAAATGTTCAGTAAACACCCTCATGAACAATAAATGGTTCTGCTAGAATAGAAAGAAAAACCAGTCCATTTTAGTAATTCAGTGGGGTTTGATTTCTGTAGGTTTCAGGAAATAAAGAACAGTTTTAAAACAGCTTAAATTTTTTTACCTAAAATAATTAATTTCCCCGTCTGGAATATTCTCTCATCATCCCACTCAGGGTGCTCTCCCTTTAATATATCACAGACACGGTTATGTTCTCGCATCCATATGGTTGCATACATAAACAATCCTGGCAGTAAGCCAAAATCTTTGTGTCCAAGGGCAAACTGAATTTCCTTCGGCACAGACAGAGGGTAATGCATCGGCACCTCAGCATCCTTAAGGTGAAGGGGCCAGGCCTCTCCATTTATATCCTGCACAGAACAGAAATTAATTTTAACATATACAACTTTTTCACAACAGTTTTTCATGACAAAGTGACTTAAATAAATAATGCATGAAAGAAGACATTTTCATTTACATTTTCGAAAACAAATAGGTTAGGCCATTGCAAATAGGTCTGTTGGTCATCGGGTACTCTACCAATAATCTGGAGTGAGCAAGCGAAATTAAACATATTGAAAAATGATATAAAATTTGGTCCATGAAATTTCCTTCGAGCGAAAAATAACTGATAATTAAGTAGGTGTGTAAAATGGTGTTAGACAATTTAACTTACAGTGTATAAAAGGTTCCTTTAACTTCTAAAACAAAATACAACTAGAATCAGGTGAGTGCAATCAATTATTTTCAAACAAATCAACTAATTTGGATTTTTTCTCAAGGGTTTAGAGAAATTGACGCGAGTGAGTCCGATGACCAATTCATTAATTTGGTGTTGCCTTATAAAGAAAGTAAACATCACTGTACTGACAGTAATATTTCTCTAAGTTATTTTATTGTCAGTTCTAAAAATATTAATTCAGGAATAATTCAGGCTACTGGCTACTCATGAATCAATCTTAGATTTGAGGTATTTTTTTATTAAATTTTCCTCCTTTTCATTTCCTTGTCCTTCATTGATTACAACTTAACAGTACAGTGTAAATCCAAGCAATATCATACATAAACTCATAAGGATATATCAGAAGCCGTCCGCTCGACTAGTCAAAGCATTTTAATAAAGCAAAAATAAATATTTGTGTTTACAGTCTCCCAACTGACCTTTACTTTTTACTGCCGACCTTAAACATTTCTGACGAGAAATGATCAAAAAGTTCAATTTTCAAGTGTTTCAGACCAAAAAATGCAAAACAAAACAAATGAATTAAAAAAACCTGCCAACTGACCAACCTTAAATATTTTGGCAAATAGACTTTGGGAGATGGCACCTTTCTCATGCCAAACTTTCACCTAGATTTCTAGAATAAAGGGGCATAATTTTGCCAGAAGTCATGCTGGAGTTATGAGACTTGGTGCAATGACCTTGTTTATTGACCCTGTAGATCTTTGCAAAGTTTTTATAAAATATCTGAACTTGTTTTATACATACGACCTGTTTATGCAGAACTTTTTATAGTAAAAATTGATGTTGATGCAGACATCAGACAATGCAGACCAAAGATGTTGCTCAAACTGCTTCATGATGGAAATGAGTTTAATATTCTTCAGCATTAACACATGTAACATTGAGAACCAGGTTTTAAAAACAAAAGAAAAATGTTGTAAAAACTTGACTTACCTGCATTTTTAACTTGCCATCTTTAAAACTTCTTAACATATTTTCTACATGTTTGTCTTTACCATAAACATGGGACATGTCAACCTGTGACAAAAATTGAAACTTCTTATTGGTCAATTTATTTAGTGACTAGAGGAGTACATTTTAAGACATCATAGACATTATAACAAGATGATAAGAAAAGTTGTCACATAGCTACAGTTTTTGCCTCACAACCATGCAGGCTTCGGTTTAATCATAGGCTCCACAATATGAAGTGCGTTTTAAGCAGCACATCTGAAGCCCAAATGTGCTTTAGCCCACAAAGCTGAGATAGCACAACAGTAATGGGATTTTGAAGGCATTGTTTTCTCTCACAAGCATTTGTTAAGATCATGGGCGGAGCTTAAAGGACAATCAACAAAATTGTGAGACAATGGAAGTATTTTTTATCAAACAAGGAACAAACAAAGAATGGCAGTCTTGTGAGTTATTATCAGCTGTCAATTTGATCTTTTGACAATAATGCTAAGCTACTGACTTTTATCAAATTATTATCAAGCTGAAAATTGTGTAGAGTTTGGCCTTCACTTACCCCATGGCCTCCCCACTGAAATGCTGGGCCTCGTTGAAAACCTGTCTTGAAAAACTGATGAGTAAAGTGTTGTGCAAAAAATGCGAAAAATGCATTAGAACCTCTTGGGTCAGGTTTAAATTCAGTACGCTTCATAAGTTTATCCACGATCATTCCAGCATCTGGGAGTTCCTTGGCACCTGAAAGTAACAAATAAGTCAGAGTTACCTCCCTTATATACCAGTTCACATGGGATTATAAAACTTCCATCTTCGAATCCATTTCGTGCAAAGACTTTGAAACAACTGAATTTTAAAAGTTCTTTATGAAAATATGTTTAACAAGCTTTCTACACACATTTAAAATAACATTTCAAAGAAAATACATGTATCTTTTATAGCTAGCTCTTTGCTAGCATTGAAAAAAACAAAAACATTTTTGTGTTCAAAATCAATTAAGTTTTGTTGTCGAAACCTGATTTCCATTTTATCTTTTGCAGAATTCTGTAACTTTTAACGGTGGAAACTCGCATATCCATACTCCTGTCAATTTTTCAAGTTTGCACTTTTTTGCATCTACAGTGTACTGTATATTATATATTCAAGCTTGACAAGTATTGTGGTTACCCACAATCCTCTGGTTACCCAGAATCCTTAGCAACTTTCAACAAAATGCAGAAGAAAACCTTACCAACAACACCTAATGGTGTAGGGCAATCTTTAGGAACTGGTGGCAATGCACGTGCGAAGTATGATCTATTTCCGTACGCCTCATACGTAATGTAGTCGTGCTCAGATGTGTACGTAGCCGGCGAGTCCACCACAGCACCACGCACTGTAACAGTTCATACAAGAACCATTGTAAACATTTGCTCAGTAAGTGTATCTACATAAATTATATACTGAGTAACATGTAAATCTCACTTCTTACTGATGAATGTTAAAAAAAATGAGTAACATAAACAGTACTATATGTTACTGTAACCCTGTTACATTCAACAGAATTTTTCTCAAGTTTTCAGTAAATTAATCTTAAGAAATAAAGTATATAGTTTCAACATTTCATATACATGTATACTATATTTCCCATTGTACATTTTATTTTCTTGCATTTATGTAGGGTGAACGTTTGGAAAATTTGAAATTTGCAAGATACATGTATTCAAAGAATAATAGAAAAAAAATCCATGATTTTCTAAGGTACCTGTTGGCTAGAAGTGCAATTAAAATTTAAAACACATTTCAAAAACATGCTGAATTTATCATTACTAAATGTCTGTGATATTTTGGGTACATAATATTATACTAAATTTTTATTTATTAAACATTTGTGACATTTAGGGTACATAATAGGGATTATTGAAAGTGAAATCAAACAGGGCTTTTAGCATGTCCCCTAATGGAAAACTTAATGGTTGTCCAAGAACTTTTGGAGGGCACTGTAACTTCACAGTATTATTCCCAGAACTTTTGGAGGGCACTGTACTTTCACAGTATTATTCCCAGAACTTTTGGAAGGCGCTGTAGTTTCACAGTTTTATTCCCAGAACTTTTGAAGGGCACTGTACTTTCACAGTATTATTCCCAGAACTTTTGAAGGGCACTGTAGTTTCACAGCATTATTCAGACTATTTTTCTACTTACTGAGATATACACGTCTCATCACAAGGTCTGAAAGCCATGGGATCCTGTTGATAAAGCTCCATATCCAGCTGTGTTTCGCATTAGTCAGTAACTCGTGTATGAAATCTGGGTCCGGCTTTATCAACCACACCACGCGCTTCCAAAATGTTGCTGTAACAGAGGACATATAAATTAAGCCTGATTGCCTGAACTATTTAATTTTGTTATAATGTGGCAAAAACAAGATCTTTTTCTTTGTGGAAAGAGGAAGCAGTACGTTGATGGTTGGTGGAGGGCTAAACCTATAAACTTTGACAATTGCATGTTTTAGGAAGCTCAAAAATGTTTTTTTATCTTATGCAACAAGTTATTATCATTATTTCAGTATTTCTATATATTAAATGTTTTTCATTACATATGTATAACTTTATACCACTTTTCATACTTTGACCAGTATTAGTTTGATTACCTTTGTTAACAGACTGATGCCACATTTATTGTCCAACTCCTCATAAATGTTGGGTAATGTAGATTGCTAGGGACCAGATGTAAACCACTATAGTACATGTATTTAACTGAGGTGCATCTTATTATGTAACAGACACTTTTATCATTCTAAATTTTATGAATCTTAAAAATTAACTTGTAAAACCTATCTAAAGTTAGGTAACAATTATGTGGACAGAATTATGCCATAAAATGGTCAAAACTGTCTATATTGACAAATGGGACTCCTAGAGTGCATTTCTTATATTAGTTTTCATTGGTTACAGAAATTATTCTAAGTCTGTATTGTGAAATTTAATTGGTTTATTAAAAAGGTCCGCCTACTTTGCGTTCAAGAATTTTCAGTACTTAAATGAAAGATACTCAGGATATAGATGATAGATAGAAAAATAAATGGATAAATACAGATACTAATACTTAGTGAAAGATATACTTAGTGATAAACAGAACTTTGTGAAAAAAGAAAAAAGATTCAAGATTTCTTAGTGCTGATTTTGGAAATTTAGATATCAATTGACACATTAATATGAACTGAGATACAGAATAATTGATGGAAACATTGTGTTACAAAATTGGAACTTTTGAATATTACTTATGTACTGTTATTTGTTATATATTTCTACCTGTGAATAAATAAACAATAATGAGACAGACAGTATTCGGTTCCTTACTCGCCACCCTTCCCAGAGGTGTTAAACATGCGAATGGAGCTGAGGATGGGTCAAAAACCTCTGCCAATCTGCAGTGTACAAAGAGCTAAAAAAATGTGTCTGTGTCCTGTTTTGGCAATTAAAGGGCTATAACTCTAGAGTGACTTGGGCAATATGACTATAGTTATCAAACTTGGCCTAGATACTATGCCGATAAATATTCACAGCAAATTTAATGAAAATTGGTTATGAATAGTGGTAGAAAGAGAGAAGACAACTCTAAATTGTTCAAGTTTTGGTACTTAAAGGGCAATTACTCAGGATTGACTAATTCGATATGGCTGGCGATGGAACTTGGCCAATAAACATTCACAGCAAGTTTAGTGAAGATTAGTAAAGAATTGTTTAAGTTAGAGACCGGACTGTCCAATTTTGTCATTTAAAGAGCAATAACTCTGAAGTGACTAGGGCAATTTGACTGATTATCAAACTCAGTCAAGATATTAGGCCACTATTAAAAGCAAGATAATTGAAGACTGGTAAGGAATTGTTGAAGTTAGAGACTGCTCAACTCTAAATTTGCCCAATTTTGGCATTTAAAGGGCAATAACTTTGGAGTGACTGAATAATAATATGGCCCATCACAATGGCCAAATGAAAAGGCATGATTCAGTATAGAAAATAATTTCAGAAAATAATTTCAGAGAACAAGCAAGATTCACATCAATCATAAGGGGTAAGTACTTTGGAATTTTGTGTAACAGTGTCTAAGTTAGAAAGTTATTTGTATAACAAAGTTTTGGTCGAAGTTGGTGCCGTTGGGGGAACAAACAACATGCTGGCCATCCACTGGTTTGATTGGGTAGGATGTGATTGCAGTTACACAGGGAAACTGTCACCTCTGAAACAAACTGACCAACAGTGCAAGAAGTATATTAAATCAATTAATGGAAATTTAAATCAAATCAAATATCAATCTGATGACTATAAAATACTTAATCATTAAACTGTGTAGGAATTAATGCCTTTCATCCCAAAATTAAAACAGTGAATCTCTTAAAAAATCATACTCAATACTTTGAAGATGTCACCGAAAGGCGGGAAACTATTCACTGCAGGCTATAAACTATTCACTGCCAGTTATAAATTATTCACTGCAGGGCAGAAGTCTGTTTCATTACCAGGTTTGTTTGATAAAGAAGAGGTGAAAGTAAAACTATATGTAAATCTGTGGGGTACATTAGTTTATGTGATTAAAGAAATTGACAAAAACTGAGACATTTATATTTTAAACAAAATACCAGTGTTTAACAATATCAAAAGCTGTTTGCTACCTATTTGTTTTTTTTTACATTATATACATAGCGTTAGCTGTCACTCGTAAGTGACGAATGCCCCCCGAAGTTGTGTCTCACAGTCTGTGACCTCGACCTTCAAGGTGTGAACCCGGTACTTGCACACGTCACTTTAATTCCACATGTGCTAAACATTTGTGCCAATTTATTTTAAAATCAGAGTTACAGTCTTATATTAAGCAGGAAAAAATGTCTGCGGACAGACAGAAAGCGCGCATCACATTTCCATAAATTTAAAATCCTTTAATGCAGGGCGGAGTTACTATCCGAACATGAATATATGCATATATATATATGATTCTAAGACCCCTGAATTCTAAATGTGACCTTGCCCATGACACATCATCTCCATATGCCATGTAATTTTAAAACCCTTCAATGCATGACCGGGATACCACGTATACTGGATTCCATGACCTTATAACTGTAAAGTGTGACCTTGGTCTTAAAGCTAGGGCTTGCAATCAGCAAGTTGTTGAAATTAGAGTTTTTTATCAATGGTATCAAAGAATCCATATGACCAACACCCCCAGAAGAGGTTAGTCATTTTAGGTTTTCAGAGGATAGGTGCAAGATTCATAAAGTGTCCCAATTCCAGAGACACCACTGGTTCTTTTACATGCCAGGTGTAAAGCATCCATACATGATGGGACCTTTGTTTTAAGTCTCATCCGGAAGACTGTTAGTAATTTTAGGTGGTCAGCCCCGGGAATTGAACCCACAACCCTGAGATTACAAGTCTCATGCTCTACCTATTGAGCTATCTGGGCTGACTCAACAAGTTGTCTCCATATGCTGAACTTTTGTACCAAGTTGTTTTAAAATCTTTCAATGAATGACAGAAAGTCCAGACATGAATGTGTGTATACATGCAGGATTCCATGACCTCAAAACAGTAGCTGTGATCATGACGTTTGAGGTTACATTAATGGAAGGACATTTAAACTCTAAAGTTGACCTTGACATTTGAGGTAGGGCATGGGTTTTGCATGCTACATGTCATCTTCATATGCCATATGATTTTCAAATCCCTTCATGCATGACAAAGTTACAGCCAGGACACAAATGTATGCGTATATACAGGACATCATAACCTTGACAGTTGCAGTCGGGACGTTGGTCTTAGCATTTGTGCATATAATATGTATGACAAAGTTACAGCCAGGACACAACAAAAGCAAATGGAAGGATGGATGCACTCACAGACAGACAGACAGACAGTGTGATTACCATATGCCCACCTTTGGGATCATAATATTATTCTTATTGCATACCGTCACTTTCTTGTACTTAAAAAGCTAAAATAAATAGATTTTTATTTGATGTACATGTATGAAGAAAAAATCAAATTCCTTGCATGTGCACTTTGAATGTTTGTACATACATTTGTGATATATATACTTAAACTGCATTTAAGTAAATCTTAATACGACATTAAGTTTTTAAGTCAGCAGTTATAACTTGAAAAAAAAAGAGTTTTTTAGGGTGAAATAATGAAAATGAAAACTACTAAAAGTGTCGTAACAAATTATAATTCAAATTATGTCTCGCAGGTGGAAGATGGTCTGTAGATAATGTCAAGTTGTGATATATTTGTATGTACTTGTTGATCCACAAGGCGATGGTGGATAAAGGTTACAATATCACTGTTAAGCTTAACCCCTGGACATTCCACATTCATCAAATTTAGAGACAATGAAGATCATCAGTCCTTTACTCTGTAAACCAATTAATGTCCGTGCCAATTAATGTCCACGTTTTGCCAATGTTTGACTGATTTATAGATATTTAAATTCGCATTTTTAGAAAAAAATATAGTAATGATATAATTTGTCTATAGTTAGTATAAATTATTCGCATATTTGTATAAGTTTACGGAAAACGGCCTCTGCGAATATAGTTAACAAGAGGGCCATAATGGCCCTGTATCGCTCACCTGTCTACCATTGGCAAAAATAAAAGGTTATTAATAGCAGAAAGGATCAATTTTTACCTTTGGCTCATGATATCCTCTTAATAAGCCTATGTAAAATCAAAAGACCCCCCCCCCCCCCCCTCCAGGCAGGGTTAATTTTGACCCTGAGGTCATGATTTGAACAATCTTGGTAGAGAGTCAATTATTGCCACATGCTGAATATCTAAGCTCTAGGCCTCATTATTTTGCTGTCTGATCATGATCTGCACTGCTGGCTATTCATTTTTTTGCTGTCTGATCATGATCTGCACTGTAAGCTATTCATTGTATGTTGGGTGGTCATGATCTGCACTGTCAGCTTTTTATTTTTTGCTGTCTGATCATGATCTGCACTGTTTGCTATGCATTATTTAGCTGTCTGGTCATGATCTGCCCTTTCATTGTTTAGCTGTCTGATCATGATCTGCACTTTCATTATTTTGCTGTCTGATCATGATCTGCATTGTAAGCTATTCATTATTTTGCTGTCTGACCATGATCTGCACTGTAAGCAATTCATTATTTTGTTGTCTGATCATGATCTGCACTGTAAGCTATTCATTATTTGCAAATATTGATTTAATTTTATATATGAACTTTCTTGTGATGTGAATGTAAAAATTACTACCAAAATCTTTAACATGGAAGTTCAACTAGGGGTCAAGAACATGTATTGCATCATCGCTATTTAAAACTTTATACAAGTGCCAATTTTAGGCCAGAGTTTTTATACTGCTTGGTTTATGGGAAGTTTTCTTAAATATTGAGTATGAAGGACTTTTCCTACTGTATTGAACAGAGCACATATTGAACATCAGTCTACTGCACCTGTCAATAATTGTCATTTTCGAACAAAATAAACACTTTAAAATAATTACTTTCAATTATATATCCCTACTGTTCTGACACTTCATTAACTAGTATATGGAGTCGGAACAGCGGAAATAATAAAAATAAAATGTCAGTTCATAATGTCATTGTTATTCTACCTTTTCAAAAAATAGTACAAGCAGTCGCATAAACCAAGAGATATAAAAACTCTGGCCTTACCATAGAGAGATCCAAGATGTGTACTGATTACAAGACAAATGTCATTTATCAATCTTTTGGTGTTAAAATACTGCAATAAAATTAGTAAATGAGGTGTTCAATAAACAACACATTATTAAAACCAGAAACCATCAAAACAACCTTTCTGACAAATTCCAATGGCTGAAAATGTAACATTTAGAGTGTAAACAAGGTTTTTCCATATTTGAGCTCTGTGACCTAGTTTTTGACCCCAGATGACCCATATTCGAACTTGAGCTAGAAATCATCTTAACAACCTTTCTGACAAATTTCCAGGATATTTGGGCTGAAAATGTTACCTCTAGAGCGTTAACAAGGTTTTTCCATATTTGGGCTGTGTGACCTAGTTTTTGACCCCAGGTGACCCATATTAAAACTTAAGCTAGAAATCAACCAAACAACCTTTCTGACAAATTGCCAGGATATTTGGACTGAAACAGTAGCCTCTAGAGCCTTAACAAGATTTTTCTATTTTTGGGTCATGTGACCTAGTTTTTCATCCGAGATGACCCATATTCGAACTTGTCCGAGTAATTACTGGGGCAAACATCCTGACCAAGTTTCGTGACAATTGAGGAAAAGATGTGACCACTAGAGTGTTAACGAACTAAATGTGGACGGACGACGGACGACAGACGACGGACGACGGACGACGGACGACGGACATTCATCGATCCTAATAGCTCACCCTGAGCCAGCTCAGGTGAGCTAAAAAAAACTGCACACAAACATTTGTCAACTTACAGTATTTTTTTTACAATTTTCAAAGAACTGTAATATTGCTTTATTTATACACATTATATAACTCTTAAATCCTCTCAGTTCAGTTGAAATATTACACAAGCTGCAGTTTTGATATGCTAATCCCCCTTTTTTCCCTAGCAGCTTTGTACATTGTCAGTACTCCCCCCCAAAAAACTACAAGTCTATATCTACCGCTGTTATATCACTCAAAATTCAATCAATGTACCAATCTAACTCCTCCATCTGTCTTTATTGCTACAAGCAATGAATCTTGATTGTGTTTATTTTTCTCATTTTGACATGTTGAAGATTTGGCAAATTATTTGGCCAGTCAAACACCACTGCATTTCATTGAAGTATTATATTAATTTGATTCAATACATCAGAATGTCTTTAAAAAGTTCAATGTGCCTTTTTCAAAACATTATTTTTAAAAAATTCTCATCTTACTCACAGGCTTTTTCTTACTATATAGCACTTATAATGTACACTCACACCGTAAGAAAAAACACAAGGTAATATCAGGCCTCAGACCACAGTTATTTTTACTATAATGTTCTATAGCTGGCAATTTCTCTGACATCCCGAATAAATAAAACTGTCCTGTTCTGAATATTATCATCCAAGAGCAACATTTTAAGCTCCAGTAAACTATAGGTTGACCGGCATTTTTTTTCACCATTTCAGGTCAAAGTTCATGAGTATGAATCATTTCTGAAAATGGTCGGAACCATGCAAAATCACTACTGTAAACAAGCAGTCAAGTAATATTTTCTGACATAAAAACTACTGCTACAATGAAATTGTCAGTTTCATGCTATTTTAGGTCTTCAATAAAACAACTTACTTTAACACTGATCATAGCTACTGCTAAACTATGAAAGGCGACAAGAAAAGGAAAACATCCAGATTCCAGCCAGGAAGCACTCCATGGAATAAGGGCTTGCAGTTTGACAGCTCTAACCATGATGATGTTGATATAACATTGCCATCTACCTCCAGAATGACTGTAGAAGAGTATCCTGTGATGTCCAGGCCTACTGCTGATGGTAGTGAGATCTCCAGAAATGTGAGGCTTTTGCGACCAGCTACTTCTACGAAGCTGTCTACTCTGAAAAAAGAAGAAACAATGTCATGTTATGGCATGAGACTTGTGGACAGTGGAAAAATGTCTGAAACCTTCAATGAAGCATATCAGAGTCATCAAATAATGGCAGAAGATTGCGGCCAGCCTCATCTTACAGTAGCTGAGGAAAAGAAAGCCGGGCTTTGCTGGAAATTTTCACAGAAATGTACCAACTGCCACTTCATGACACACCTTCGAAGAAGCTGTACAATGTATCTCCTTCTCCAAGGAGGGGTCCAAACCCAGCATTAGCTAATTTGGGACTGGCAGTTGGTTTACAGGACACACCAATGGGGAACACAAGATGTCGGTACTTGTTGGCAAATCTCGACATCCCACCACCTGCCCGAAGTAGCATGCAGCGTACATCAAATACAGTGGGCCGTGCTATAAAAGGGCTCAATGATGCTGATATATCTGAGAAGATCAACATGTTGAAGGAGGTTAACAGGAAACGAGGTAATCCAGAGGACTCTATTACCATTTCTATGGATGGACGCTATAACTCCACTACAATATGGGTTTTTCACAGACTTACCGTCCTTGCGTACTCTTCAGCGTTGAAGAGCACAAATGGTTACCGATCAGCGAATGAGGGGGCAGTATTTACAGTTTTAATGTATCATGATTGAATAATCCTATGATTAGCGTGTATTTTGCTAAATTATTTACTTATTTCTACTATAAATTATATCCTTACTTAAAAAAGTACATTTTTGTAACTTAAATTGTAGAAACTGATGAAATTATAATATGGAGAAAAGAAAAGATTCGCGGGCGAAGGCTTCATTTACAATTTCATGAATGCGCATAAATGATTACAGAAATTAATGAAACTGTACTTTCAACATTTTTACAAAATATTAGTTAATTTCATCTATGTAAATTCGTACTTGTAGTAGAATTAAAAATTAAAGCAAAATACTTGGTGTGGGAGTTTTCTATCTTCAAACAGAACCACTTCTACAGCCGATTTTGTATATCAACTATTAATGTATACGGTTAACTGTACCTATTAGGCCAGCATTTTTTTATCTTCTGGTTTACGGGACCGCCGACTCTACTTTTTGGTGAAATCAAATAAAAACTAGAACTGTCACAAGAGTGACCAATTATACCCCCACAATACAGCTTTGTCACAGAAGTATGGCAACCATAAGAAAGGAATGGCCACAAGGACATACATTTCAGTTATTATTAGGGATGGGAACGAATACTAAAATCAATATTCGAATATTCGGTTTGGCATATTCGAATATATTCGAATATTCGTTTTGTGGTGTCCATGTATATTTTCTTAACACGACGGGTACGCCACTACAGTATGTTTAGTATGAAAGTGTTTACTTTAAAACGGTATATAAGGAAACAAATTATTAGTTTGTGAAATAAGTCCAAACACGCGAGGGAGGCATGTTAATTGATAGAGCGTACAGTAAATTAATATCGTTTAGTGAAGATCAAACTTAAAGTAAGGATGTTAAAAATAAGTTCAAACATATTAATTAAAGGAAAATAGTTGAGTTATTCTGAATGATTGGACAACGAAAGAGTTATATCAGTTGAGTTAATACATGTATAAGCGTGATTGGTTCTTCGTTTCCGTAAACATAACGTTGATCCTGGGACATTGTGAGATAAACAACTTTTAAAATTTGTAACATAAAACAGGCGACAATTAAAATGAACAAAAAATAAAAAGTCACCACAATAATACCTGATGCGAACTGCTAATCCGTAACGATGCCCCCTGTCAATTATGCATTGCAATTTTCGTGTTAATTGGGAAATTTTTGACACGCTCTAAACAAACAATACAGAACAAACGGTTTTATTCGGCATAATTAGCATTCTTTAGATTGCTACCTATTTAAAAAAAAAATAATTTGCGAATATTCGAATTTGATTTTCGCATTCGAATATTCGGCCGATTTTCGAATATTCGAATATTCGTTCCCATCCCTAGTTATTATACAAGAAGTTGTGTAAATGTATTGTTTTAATAGCACACAAAATATGTAAGGTTGAAAAGTATGGATTATTATTAAATTTAATAGGTTTATTTCAAACATATTAATGTCACTAACCTCCCTATCAAATTTCATGATCCTAGCCCCAAGCGTTCTTAAGTTATCATCCGAAAACCGTTTAACTGTTCCCAGTCATGTGACCTTGACCTACAGACCTCAAAGTCAAACCTGACCTGTATTTCATGATGTTACATCTGTGTACCAAAAATTATTTAAATAGGTCAAGCCCTTCATGAGTTATCATCTGGAAACAGTTTTAGTGTTTAGGGTCACTGTGACCTTGACCTTTGGCCTACTGACCTCAAAGTCGAACTTGACCTGTATTTCATGATGTTACAGCTGTGTACCAAAAATAATATAAATCGGTCAAGTCGTTCATGAGTTATCATCCGAAACCGTTTTACTGTTCCGAGTCACTGTGACCTTGACCTACAGACCTCAAAGTCAAACCTGACCTGTATTTCAATTATTTAAATCGATCAAGTCTTTCATGAGTTATCATCCGGAAATCGTTTAACTGTTCAGGGTCACTGTGACCTTGACCTTTGACCTACTGATCCCAAAGTCGAACTTGACCTGTATTTTCTGATGATGCACCTGTGTACCAAAAATTATTTAAATCGGTCAAGTCGTTCATGAGTTACCATCCGGAAACCGTTTTACTGTTCATAGTCACTGTGACCTTGACCTTTGGCCTACTGACCCCAAAGTCGAACTTGACCTGTATTTCATGATGTTACAGCTGTGTACCAAAAATTTTCAAATTGGTCCAGTCGTTCATGAGTTATCATCCGGAAACTGTTTTACTGTTCAGGGTCACTGTGACCTTGACCTTTGACCTACTGACCCTAAAGTTGAACTTGACCTGTATTTTTTTATGTTGCACCTGTGTACCAAATATTATTTAAATCGGTCAAGTTGTTCATGAGTTATCATCCGGAAACCATAAAACCAACAGACCGACCGACCGACATTTTAATTTAGCTCACTCCTATATACCCCCCCCCAAACTTCGTTTTGTGGGGGTATAATAAAAGTCCCTTTCCGTAATTTTATTTTCATTTTGTCCGCCGCTCCGTTTCCTAAGCGTAAAACGAAAATAATTTTTTACGGTATGGTAGTGTTATTTTGATTCATCGGGCTCAAAAGACGCTTTGTTTTAATATTGGTTCCCGAGTTTACCTGTGTCGTTGTTTCTTTATCGATGCGTGGCCGGGATACACTCCATTTTAATGGCGGACAACACAAATCGCAAGCATGAGTTCGCAGTATTTTAAATTGAAAATTATCAATGTTACGAAAAACAAAGAAGAATCCTTTATCAGGAGTTTCAATTTAGAATCGTCTGTCATTGATGTTGTTAATTTTTTAATAATCTTCTCGACACTGAAAACACACTAGTTACGCATGTGTATGCGGACGATTCGGCTGTGGGTGCCGAGACAAAGTTGTATGTCCTGAAGGATTTTGGGTTTGTTGATTTCATGTACTTTAGTATTTTTAATATTAAAATCAATTACTGAATGAATATATTGGTAATAAAATGAAGTGAAAATGTTTTATTGTCAGAGTGCAGAATAAAGAATTAAAACATCGGCTTACGGTCACACAGCACTTGTAACAGAAATAAAAAAATGAACAAAGTCTAGACAAATTGAGAAGATTTCGACCATGGAGCAACTTGGATTATATTTATAAAGAGTCCTGTATAATAATTGATGGCCGAGTGGTTAAGGTCGCTGCCCATGAATCACTTACCCCTCATCGATGTGGGTTCGAAACCTTGCTTAGGGTGTAGAATTCTTCATGGGAGGAAGCTATCCAGCTAGCTTATGGAAGGTCGGTGGTTCTTCCCAGCACTACACTTAAAGCTACACTATACACCAGGCGTGTTTAGTCTCTATTTTATTCTAAAACACTACAAACCACATTATTCATACAAGCAACAACTAATAAACTGCTATATATCCAATAATAAGGTACAAAATAGGTTAGAATAATTAATTAATGGCCAAAATATCGTTTTTATGAAGGCTTATGAAAATAAAAAAAATTGACTCTTTTCGGCATTTTATTTTTATTTTTTTGGTCGACCGCTCTAAATTGTAACTTTTATTTTTATTTTTATTTCGCCCCCCGACTCAATTTTTTTGAGAAATCTCCCGTAAACCAGAAGATAAAAAAATGCTGGCCTTATCTAAACAAAAGAATAAAGAAGTTATGAAGTAAATTTTAATAAAATGTTTTGAAAAGGCAGTGGCTAGGTAGCCGTGACCGGCTACCTAGTCTTTTGGTCTAGGTTACTAAGCCGGATCCGGCTACCTAGACCAAAAGGCTAGGTAGCCGTACATTCATTTCATACGAAGAGCTACATAGAATCGGTATTGAATAATCATTCATTCAGGTATATAATTTGTAAAAGTTTACTTGTTCATTAATATTAGACAAGGATCGCAGCAGTAGGCCTACCGTGTAATTTACTGCTACCCTGTTACTGCCTTCTTAAAGCAGTTAAATATGCCCAAAATATTGACCGATATTGAATTTAAGTTCCCATCTAACGCCGTAACTAATCAAAGTTTTACTTACATATACATTTTTTTACATATTCATAAAGTTCATAACTTCAGCTTTTATTTGATTCAAAACATTTAAATATTCATCAAATAATAAAGAGAAAAGGGTACGGCTGTGTTTTCCAATATAGTCTTACTTGGTATACATGACGGCCGGATAATACATTTTTTCCAAACAGAACAAGTTGCTCCGGATAAACAACATTCAAAACTTTTTAAATGTTAGAGAGAAATAATTTTTCACATTAACAAATTAATAAACATTACTCAGTCAGTGGTGTTACTGGTGTAACATAGCTTGGAATTAATTGATAAGAGTTAATTTTGTCATTCTTTATGACAGACCAAAATTTTCACACCTACCGCGAGTGACAAATGACAAGTGGAAAATAAACATTGATCAGTTACGGCAGAGTTATTTTAAATCCACATTTTATAAGGTTAAGACAAGAACTCTTATATAAAACGTAGTACGTGACAGTATAGCGGCGATTCGCAATGAAATACCGCGGCGGCAATGTGTGATTCAAAGGATCTAAATATAACCGGTCGCGTATACAGGTGTATTGCACAAACAATAATATGACTTGTGCAGTATGTATTAAACTGTTGAAAATGAAAAGATATAAACGTATGAAATATATGTACGGCTACCTAGCCTTTTGGTCTAGGTAGCCGGATCCGGCTACCTAGACCAAAAGACTAGGTAGCCGTCACGGCTACCTAGCCACTGCCTTTTGAAAAATGTCAAAGCGAACTTGAAAACGGAAGCAAATAATGATAAATAGAAATAGCAAGTACAGCGTGAGAGTTTTTTTCCGTAACTCGTCAACTTCTACGGACCTATACTAACTTACTACAGTTTAATTACATGTCAATCATAATTTTAAAATAATCTACTAACGATTATTTTACGATTTCAGCAACATATTCTAAAGAAAGCAAATTAATATAAATAGTTAGAAATAGTTAGAAAAACGGACCCATGTACATAGCTCCGCAATCAGTTTGAAAACAGATGACCAAAAAAACGGGTGAAAAAAGTTTTAATAATAAAAACTGGAAAGTGTTGCCATAATACTGAAAG
Source organism: Saxidomus purpurata (assembly GCA_022818135.1). Taxonomy (NCBI): domain Eukaryota; kingdom Metazoa; phylum Mollusca; class Bivalvia; order Venerida; family Veneridae; genus Saxidomus; species Saxidomus purpurata. The sequence continues at coordinate 19,311,672 of JAFMSR010000006.1, read as the reverse complement.
TGTACGTGCAGTTTTTATTAATTTATTCTTCGACTCTTCTGGGTAAAAGTATATATTAATCATTAAAGTGACATTGTGCTCATCTTACTGCACATAGTGTATTTTTGGTGACAGTTTTATAAAAGCAATTTTCGGTTGCTGTGCATTCAAATGTGTAAAACTAATGATAATGCAGCATAAGTATTTGAAGTTGGTGCTTTAGAAATGAAAAATTTGGACAAATAAAATAATTCCTAACAATTCCTTCCTTTACAGTATTCTCCCTTGTGTTGTTGTAATTGTTAGTACAAAAGAGTTCGGCAGTGCAAGGGAAGCAACTCCTGCATGCAGTTGTTTTTTTCTTAAATTGACTCTCCCAGTCAAAATAGGAAAATCAATATTTGGAAAGTTATTATTTCGTACTGGTAGCAGGAAGAGTTTGGTGTATTATTTCCTCTACCCTTTTTACACACACCTATTTCAGCTGGATTTTTTTCTTCAAAAAAATGTGCATAATGTAACTTTAAGAATATCAATTCAAAACGCTGCTGTTGCTTGTACACAAAATGATTTCTTTTTAAGAAATACGAAAATAATTACCATAGCTTTAAAAGTGTTGTCATAGTACCAAATAATGGTATATTCATATGAAGATACAAAATAAACTGAAAAACGCGACATGGTCATTATCTGTCTACTGACATGATTAATACTGTATAGATCTGTAAAATTATAAATGAATATCTATTAATTTCAACATTATATCTTATTTTAACTAAAAGTTTAACATCGTTTTACTATTTAAAAGATATTTACACAGAAAACACAAAAAAACGCTGTGCATGCAGTTTTATTTCAGTTAACATGGACCATTATGTGTATTCAGGTCTGTGCAGTTAATTATTACGCCTGCATATTAAAACTATTAATCGTTACAGAGATTATTATTATTTTTAGCTCACCTGGCACAAAGTGCCAGAGTGAGCTATTAGGATCGCATTCCGTCCGGTGTCCGTCGTACATCGTACGTCCATCCGTCTGTCCGTCCGTCCACCATTTCCTTCAAACGACATCTCCTCTGAAACCACTGGGCCAATGTTGATGAGACTTTGCAGGGATGTTCCTTGCATGAAGCTCTATCAAAGTTGTTCAAAGAATTACATTCCATGCAGAACTCTGGTTGCTATGGCAACAAATAGGAAAAACTTTAAAAATCTTCTTCTCTGAAACCACAAGGCCTAGAGCTTAGATATTTGGCATGTAGCATTGTCTAGTGGACCTCTACCAAGATTGTTCAAATTATGACCCCCGGGTCAAAATTGACCCCGCGCGGGTGGGCACTTAGTTTTTGCATAGGCATATATAGGAAAAACTTGAAAAATCTTCTTCTCTGAAACCACAAGGCCTAGAGCTAAGATATTTGGCATGTAGCATTGTCTAGTGGACCTCTACCAAGATTGTTCAAATTATGACCCCCTGGTCAAAATTGACCCCGCTCGGGTGGGCACTTAGTTTTTGCATAGGCATATATAGGAAAAACTTGAAAAATCTTCTCTGAAACCACAAGGCCTAGAGCTAAGATATTTGGCATGTAGCATTGTCTAGTGGACCTCTACCAAGATTGTTCATTTTATGACCCCCGGGTCAAAATTGACCCCGCACCGGGGGTCACTTAGTTTTGCATAGGAATATATAGGAAAAACTTTTAAAATCTTCTTCTCTGAAACCAAAAGGCCTAGAGCTAAGATATTTAGCATGTAGCATTGGCTAGTGGACCTCTACCAAGATTGTTCAAATTATGAGCCTTGGATCAAAATTGACCCCGCACCGGGGGTCACTTAGTTTTACATAGGCTTATATAGTAAAAACTTTAAAAATCTTCTTCTTTGAAACCACAAGGCCTAGAGCTAAGATATTTGGTATGTATTATTATCTAGTGGACCTCTACCAAGATTGTTCAAATTATGACCCCGGGGTCAAAATTGACTCTGTAGGGGGAGTCACTTAGTTTTACATAGGCTTATATAGGAAAAACTTTAAAAATCTTCAGCTTAGATATTTGACACGTAGCATTGGCTAGTGGACCTCTAGCAAGATTGTTCAAATTATGACCCCCGGGTCAAAATTAACCCCGCACGGGGGGTCACTTAGTTTTACATAGGCTTATATAGGGAAAACTTAAAGAAATCTTCTTCCCTTGTATTATAGCCAATGGTAGTCAGGTGAGCGATAAAGGGCCATCATGGCCCTCTTGTTTTAATCATATCCTTATTTTCACAATGGGGAGACATTAAAAAGGTTTAAGTAAAATATATTTATAACTGTTACTGTACCATTTTATGAAAGAAAATAACGGTCGAGTAGATGTGTCTGTCGTTTACTTTTTTCATTGATCATTCTAAATAATAACTTTAAATATATTTGAATGATTAAAAGAATTATATATTATTAAACATCAGTAAATGGCTTTTAACAATCTCGTTAAAGTGTTTTATAAAACAAATATAAATGATGGATCAATATATCAGTATATATCGCTTATGCAGTGGTGTTTAACTGCCCCCTCAGTTGCTAATACGGACGATATTCATTGATGTCGCGCATGCGCACAGGTCTTTGAAAAACCCGTATTGCCAGTCATAAGAAGCCGGGCCAAAATGCTTCCCATTCTATCGGAATTGCCTGTGAGACTATGACAGAAAAACAGTACATCATAGCCGCAGCAGTCTAGAACAAGTTATGCTGGACTGGAGCCTGGCTGCGTGGGAAAGGTTTTGATGTAAAGTGCCCAGGTGGCCATGCAGACTGTACAGCAAATACTCACCGCCAGGCACCACTTTCAGAGTTTGAACTCGGGAAGTCAATAGGACAGCAAGTGAGTGTGGAAGGCACCTTTGTGAAGTACGTTACAACAGATGGCGACTCAAGATCAGCTTCAGGAGTCGCTGAGGCCATGCGTATGCTGAATCCATTGTGGAAGGTTGAACGCCAGGCAGACCCAGTACACCTTGGGCAGACATAGTTTCTGCATTGTTACAACGCTAACTTCAGTGATGGTATATTCCCAGCTGTGAAGACCAGAGAGCAAAGGCAACTCAAACTGAAGGCATTCAGCCAGGATGTAAAGGCTTGATGTAGTTTTGTACTAAAGGAAATCATAAAAGCTCATGCTGGGGATATAACAACTATAAAAAGACAATTACCTCATGTTCTTGATGCAACTGTGAGCTGCTATGCAGGAGACTGCTCCAAGTGTAAACGCTACACCTATGTCTGTTCTGGTGGAGTTACAAACTTCTAGTGGAACCGCTCTTGTTTTTCTTGCCACAAACAATATCACTAATCTGTGTCTGCAAGAGAGTGACAAACAGTTAATATTTGAAATTGTGAAGATGAAAATAAGTGTCAGTGCTATTGAACAACTAAAACTTGGCACCAGCACGCAGAAATGTGAAGCTGTAAACAGATCTATTAGTGTCTCTCTGCCAAAAAACAATGACTTTTCAAGGAATGTACATGGCCGCCTTGCATCAACTATTCACTAGCTCAACAATCGTATTGCAGACAGTGCTGAACAGAAATTAGAGTATGTGGGAGTTCACCTTTCTGAGAGAACATCTCATTCTTTACATCAGATGCAGAGGGAAGAGGAATACCAGAAGGATTATGGCAGACGACCGGAAAATGTAAAGCATAAACTGCTTTCAAAAGGCCGGCACCTACAAGAGCACCTACAATGTAAGAAAATGCATTCAACAAAGTTGGACTACAGAAAAGGACAACTTGACCCTTGGCCATCAACTTCAAGGGGAGATAACACGGATCATACTTACTCTCAGTGACACATGAAGTACTTCCCATAGACTGAAAATCAGTGTTTTCAAATTATTAACAAGAGCTGTCACATGACAGCACACTCGACTATTCGAAAGGTTGTTGGTAAAATGGGTTTTTTGCCTAAGAACAGGAGTATTGTGTAATTGTCTATAAGAATAAAGGTCAAAGATATGAAACTTGTTCAAAGACCTTTGTAAATGTACATTACATTCAAAGCCTTACTCTGGATTCTGTAAGCCAACTGGAGGGAGAAGGAGGGGATAATTTCAAAGAAATACATAACCTTGTAAATTTGATCATGAATAACTTTGTAACTTTTCAAAATTGATATGTATTGAATTAAAAAAGCATGACCGCTGCATGCTGCATAATTATATTCATGATATTTCAAAAGAAAGCCATTTCGAGTATTTCCATGTTAGTCTGGTAAAAACTGTGACAAAATTCGAAGTTAAAAGGGGCATAAATATGTCAAAAATCAAAAACATTGGGGAAGATGTTGACAGTAAACATACATTTTCAGTTTCAAGTCCATAAAAAAATCAAAGTTAAAAAGGGGCATAAATCTGTCAAAAATAAAAACAGAGTTATGGGGATTGTTTGCTCAGATGATGATGTTGATGGTAGACACAGTTTTAAGTCAATACCTTTGATAGTATTCAAGATATTTAAATTTAAAAAAATCTTCAACAAAAAATTCTAAGTTAAAGAGGGGCATAAATCTGTCAAAAATCAAAACGGAGTTCTGAGGATTGTTTCCTCAGGTGCAGATGTTGATGGTAAAGATATATTTGGAGTTTCAAGTCAATACCTTTGATAATATGCAAGATATTTGAATTTATAAAAAACTTAACAAAAATTCGAAGATAAAAAGGGACATAAATCTGTCAAAAATCAAAACAAAGTTATGCTGATTGTTTGCTCATGTGTAGATGTTGATGGTAAAGATATATTTTGAGTTTCAAGTCAATACCTTTGATAATATACAAGATATTTGAATTTATAAAAAACTTTAACCAAAAATTCTAAGTTAAAAAGGGGCATAAATCTGTCAAAAATCAAAACAGAGTTATGGGGATTGTTTGCTCAGGTGTAGATGTTGATGGTAAAGATATATTTTGAGTTTCAAGTCAATACCTTTGATAATATGCAAGATATTTGACTTTATAAAAAACTTTAACCAAAAATTCTAACTTAAAAAGGGGCATAAATCTGTCAAAAATCAAAACAGAGTTATTGGGATTGTTTGCTCAGGTGTAGATGTTGATGGTAAACATATAGTTTGAGTTTCAAGTCAATACCTTTGATAGTATTCAAGATATTTGACTTTATTAAAAACTTTAACCAACGCAGACGCCGACGCTGGGGCGAGTGCAATAGCCTCCTTATTCTTCGAATAGTCGAGCTAAAAAGTTCATTTATAATTAAAAACCAATGAAAACAGCTGTTTAATATGTGAAAGTGAAGGAAGTTGCTCAAAACAGTGGAAGAAGCTAAAAAATGCCGGACACTAGATTATGAGTTGCATCAATGCGGTTGATCTCATATTAGTACTTGAAAATGTATATATACTCGTTACTTATTTTATTATGTTGAATAGTATTATGAAAATGTGATAATAGTTACTGTTCTTAATGTTATTTATTGATATAAATAAAAGAAATGTAAACTTAAACACTGGTTTTAGTCTTAACTTACAATGACAGAGTGTTTTCAGTTAAATACAACAAGTTCTCATGCACTGCGGCTGCTACTTAGAACAATATCACATGCCGAGTACATGTGAACTGACTGATTTTACTAGAAATACACTGTCATTGTCTATAATACAGTTAACCAAACCAACAAATCACAATAAGTGGTGCAGAAAGTAGAAGTGGGACAGCAAAACAATCAGAAAAACAGAGAAGAAGTGACATTGGGACTTAAATTTGACTTGCAGACTGTTTACCACAGGCTTACAAAGAAACATCACAACAATTACTGCGCCATCTTGCATTTAATACATGTAATACAATTGTGAATTATTACCGTTAAACAAAATACAATCTGCAAAAGGTGTGTGGCCAGAGCAGACTGCCTGGTTAACACATTTAAGCCTATCTGTGTTTGTGGTATGCGGCTCCAGGGACAAGTGTACAGGGTTCACACAAAGTGGTACATGGCACAAATGCGAGACATCTAAATCTGAGGCCACTGCAACAAGTCTATTGTGGACCAAGTACTGCAGTTTATGAGCATGAAGGGTGTGCCACTGTGCATCTGGAATCTTGGCCTTAATAACCCCATAGCCCATAGGTCCTTTCTTGGTGCAGCCCTGCCAGATATGGTAGCCATTGTCATCAATCAATGATCTTTCACTTAATTTGGTCATGTATTTTTTAAAAAAAACCTCCATGTTCACTGTGAAATTCACAGAGGCTGTGACCTTTGTAAGAAATGACCTCTGAGCTATTTTTAAATGACATTTTAAAGTGAAAGTAGGTTTTTACTGAATTTTACAAAAATTATGTATATTATTACTATATAATTAAATATAATATAAAGAATATTCTTCATAATGTAACATCACTGCACTGGCATGTTTGTACATCTCATCTCTGCACACTGGCCAAGATTCATCAAAATATCTTCTAAAATAAACATGTTATTTAATTTCAAACATTCTCTTATCACCCAAAATTCACCCTTATATATATCAGGCCTCAGACCACAGTTATTTTTATATGTTCTATATACACATTACGCCAGCTGGCAATTTCTCTGACATCCCGATCAAATAAAACTGTCCTGTTCTGAATAATATCATCCAAGTGAAACATTTTAAGCTCCAGTAAACTATAGGTTGAGGCATTTTTTTTCACCATTTCAGGTCAAAGTTCATGAGTATGAATAATTTCTGAAAATCATCATGGTCGGAACCATGCAAAATCACTACTGTAAACAAGCAGTCAAGTAATATTTTCTGACATAAAAACTTCAATAAAATTGTCATTTTCATGCTATTTTAAGTCTTCTCTGCAAATAAATGCCCTTTATCCTATATCTTTCGTTCAAAAGTTTTAAAATATCCAGCATTACACAATTAAGAACTATTTTTCCTATAACTGCTTCCGTTTTGTGGTCAACCATGGGCAAATAACTGTGGTCTGATGCCAGACATCTCTTACTGTGAGAGTGTACATTATAAGTGCTATATATCCTCCACCGTCCTAAAGTCAAGACTTTCCGAATTTCGAGGATGATTTGTAGATCTCATTCTTTCTGGCGTGAGTTTTGACTGCACATGTCTGACCTTTGAAAGTTGTTTACAAACAATAATCCTTACGTGAAACAGTCTTTTTTCCGAATTCAATGTGATATTAAGCTCTTGATGTTGAGTTAACCCAAAACATGTAAAAACCAATGTTTTTTCTTGTTCCTTTTTGTTGGTTCACTTAATTCAGACCCCTCATTTGAGCCCCAAAGATGTATTTCTAGAAGTTTTGCTCATATTTGTGTTTTGCTGACATCTTATCAATGGGGGTTTCCTGCCAAAATACAGAATGCACTGCTAACTAGTTTATTTGAAAGGATCTTATTGGCAATGGTTTTTAACAATCACTTGTGACATGAAACCAAATTTCCTATACAATTTTTATCTGTTTTGAAGGAAACTTATTTGCCTAGTACACGAATGTACAAATTTCATTTTAAAACATCTGATGACCTTGAAAGAGAACTTTTTCTGCTGGGTGCAAGAGTCCTCAAGAAAATAATCATTTTTGTTCTCTTTCAATGGTGGGTGGGGTAAACTGGAGAAAAAAGACCAACACAATTTGTTCAGACATTTTTTCAGTGATCTTTCATTTCAAAATGGTATTTCTGTTATTTTTTATGTTAATTATCATGAAAATATTTATCAAAAATACAGGAGAAATTCAAATTATCTATCCTTGACCTTCACTTAATGACGTAATACATTTACTCCTGTTTTAACCAGTTCTGTGCCACCGGGCCAAAATCAGGCTAATTTATTGCGTTGCGCCTCAGCGCAACGTATGTTTGGGGTAACGTAACTGGAAGTCACTGGAGAGGTGGCAATGATCAATTTATCACCGTATCGGTAGTAGTGAATAAATTCGTTTTCGATACTGACAAGACTTCGTTGAAGTTACTGACATTGAACTAAATTCCACTGGTAAACAATGCAGTATTCTAAATTTGCTACAAAGGCACAGAATAGTTAAATGATAAAAATGATGAATAATCGTGATTTATATTAAACAATTTTTTTTCGGCAAATAACAGTTCATTTCGGTAAATATTTAGGTATGTGGTAAAACCCTGACCAGACCAGACCAGACCAGAACACACAAAAGGCCGATCGTACCAGAAATTTTCGCCGATATGACTTACACACAATAGCGTTATTATTTCGGTATTAAAAATATCTGCATTTGGTACATGTGTAACCAAACTAGATTTTTCATTGTTGAAGTAATAATATTGAGCACTAAGAGCAGTATCGAAACGTTTTCATCTGTAATAGAAACTATAAAATTCAATGTTAGTTCACCGAATGGATTTATTTGTGTGTATATAGGCCCGCTAATGTTTTACCGAGTTCTGAGTTTTTGTTTATGTTGTTTTGTTCATATCGGCGGAAATTTCCGGTACGTTTCGTGCTTTCCGTGGTGTAGTCTTTTACCCCCAACAATTAAAATTTTCCAAATTGAAAGACCCGCCATTACGATCTTTGCGGGACTGTTTCTCCCCATTATGATGGTCAGGAAAATTGTTTAAAAATTTAAAATTCGCATAGAAAGTACAGTAACAATGCAATGAATATAGCCTATGCTCACTACAGATGACCACTGTATACAATTTACATTCGTAAATATCCATCTTTACAGGTCAAGTTCGATTATGGCCACATTTGCACTTAATAATTCAGAGAAACACATGTGTGCACCTGTATGATAGTCGTTATACATTTTCATACTTCGTATGTTACTGAATAGCACAAAGCGGTAGCATCCGTTTCCTTTGGAAATGGATTTTGCTCTATTACTCTATGTAGAAAAACTCTGACATATTAAAAAAATGATTAAATAGAACATCATCTTATACTTACTACTCTGGGAAATATTACAGTCTGTATGCCACGAAGTTTTCCTTGCAAGAACGGTAACATACACTTCCACTTAATATATTTGTATAAATTTTGTATATATGTCTTTGCACAGTTATTGTAGTCATAAGCAATTAGTATAACATAAAACAATGCAACCAGGGATTTGACGGGTATATTGTCGTAATTGCAAGACTCAGTGTAATTTGAAAATTTGAAAAAAAACTTGCTTCTTTCTATTCCTTGGTTTTAATCAATCGGCCCCTGTATTAAAGTTGTAAAGTATATTAAGAGTATCCATGTGATTATATTGTTATTGCAAAACATTTTGAAATTCTGACAAGACTTCTGGCATTTATTCTTGTTATATTGGAATGGTGGTCACCTTGGATCCAAAACTAGGTAACAAGATCAGATCAAAAGATAACTTTTTTTTGCTCTAAAAGTAACATTTTATAACCAATTTTTATGAGAATTAGCCAGAATCTACCGGTCTTGATGATGACCTAACTAAATCTGGAACACATATAGATCAAGGTTGATTTTGATCACATTGTGTAATAAGTAGGCCATGCACTCAGGTGGACGATATAGGGTCAATATGGCTACTCTTGTTGGCAGTTCTAGTCAAGTGAAGAAAATCAGTCGATTTTATATGTCTCTCTCTAGTTTTTTAACGTCTCAAAATCGTGTTCCGAAGTCTAATACAGTTCTGCCTTTAATACAAGTCATCATCATTTCCTTGGGCAACGCTATCTTCTTTGCTGCGACCCGCAGCAACTTTTCTACTTGTACTCTTATAAAGCAAACATAGTGAGCTTTATTTGAATTTGCATCAGCTTTGCTTCGAATACAGCTCAGGGCTCGATTTAGCACTGGACCGTTGGCCCGGGTCCAATTAAAAAGCCCAGGGTCCAACTGACTGTCCAGTAAGCTGGTCCGCCGGTTCACATCAAAAATGAGATGACAATGGCACAAATCTGTGATTGTCAGGGGTTAATAGAACAAATTAATAACGGAGTGACTTCGAGTACGGAGAAATATCGCGGCATTTTGCGGGGGTAAATAAAATCGCCGTACTTGGTGTGATTGAACTGGTTTAAGAGATATTAAATTGAAATTATTTTCCGTAGATATTTGTAAACACGCGTTTTTTTGTCTTTTATACATTTTAAATTGAAATCCATAGGCCAACAGACGTACATTTGTGTAGCGTTTTCGATATATTGTATCAACAAAAATAAAACTTACTCGTAACATTATCTCATCCAAACTAATATTTTTATAATCCAAAGTCAACAAGTACTTGTACATGTCTTAAACTGTCAAAATATATCTGTCTTTTTAATGCCACGTGCTTTACTAAGATCAAAGAAACTTGACTAGCGCCGACAAGCGTCGGCGATCTTCTTTGATCTCGTGACACCTGCGGCTTTATCTCTATTATCAGGGTCCGTGCTATTATTAACAGAAGTTTGCATATAAAATACTTCATTCCGCAAAGGATATTCATTAAAATTAATGTAAGAAAATTGTTACTGGAAAAATTCGACTGCGAGGTTAATACAATGTACCTTCATGTAGGTTTCAATGGTGTTTTCATGAAATTTTTGAAAAAAAAATACGATAAAAAACTGTGTGTTCTACGTCATATGACATAATAAACAGAAACTGCCGATATCAGACACGGCCCAGTATTATCGACGGCCAACTACACCTGATGTCACTCTACACCATGAAGAAAAGCAATTTGAAATCTTCTGTTTATATAGCTTGGGATGTGCGAACAACTTTTGTGTATGATTACTATATAAATTGGGTACTGAAGTGCATAGACAAAATCATTGTCGCTTTTGCATTTTTGCTACACCACGCGAAAACGCAACAAAGCAATAGTTAGTCTGTTGCCCCGCAGCTTGTCATGTTTCACGTGGCAGGGCGAAATTGCGGACGCGACAATGCAAGACATTGCCGATCTGTCAAGTTTCCCCTCAGCGGGTGGCAGGGCAAAAAGGCTACAGTTTGAATGCGAAAAAGCAACAGACATTACGTCGCGTTGTTGGGTAAACAATTGTCAATTGGCGCCCTAAGTTTTTCGTGTTTTCGCCCCGCGTAATATTGAGGACCTGGCATTTACTAGGCACTAACAAAGTTCTATACTCCTGTGTTTATGAATAAATTGCGTAAATGGACCACCATATTAGAATTACGGTAAGCGCGCTGTTGCATGATGGAAATCGACACGTTTGTTTGCAAAGCTCGCCACGTTTAACAGTTTTCTTCCATGTAAGAAAACTTTTTTATTGAATATTGAATAATAAATAAAATAAAAGAAATATGATAAATTGACTTATGATTAATTGTTTACCAGCGTTATAAAGTTCAGAAATTCATCGGAGCAACTGAGATTCTGTCACAGGGTAGCGGCTGAAGACAGCCTTTTTAACCGACTTATTTATTTGAACACACAGACAATTTTTTTCTAACAGATTATTGAATATACTTTACGAAACTACCAAGCTTATAAGTGTCCACTTCTCATTTAAAGTTTCTGTGAAGTTTTATTTTACATATAAAATGTACCATCATACCAAAACAAATGACTGTTTCGCTAAAGTACGAATTTATACCTCAGTTTTTCAGACATCCTCGATAGGGTAGTGCTGTATCCCCACTTGTTGCGTGGGAGATCGGAGTTCGTTTTCCCGTCTGAGAGCATTGTTTTTTTTTTTATTCAAAATTCATATGCAGCCAATGAATACATTTAGCAATAAAACAATGCTTAAGTTGTTACCCGCTACAAATGATAATATTTTGAATAATATGAAAAACTATTATCAACCTGTATTGATTTGTAATTGATCATTGACAGTTTCACTAAAACCGAAAGTAGTCGTTACGAATAAAAGTGATTATATGGGTGGGATTAAATTTATTTATCTTGTCATAGAGTTGGGTCAGGAACATTTAAGCGACTATTGCAGATGTTCGTTAATATCCGCACTAACCTTTTAAAACGAAATAAGGTATTGAGGTTTGAAATGTACGCTATCTTTTGCGTGTATTTCCGATCATTTTCAGCCAGTAGAACATAGAGTAATGTACGTGTGAAAATGTTACGTTAACGCGGCTATTTCCGAACACGCCGACCCTACCGAACACGACCTGCGGCTATTTCCAAACACTTTGAAAATTATAAAAAATGTTATATATATATATTTATTGTCTAAAAGGGATTTTCACGCAGTACTACAACTGTTTTTGCTTTTGAGGAGGAGCGTTGTCTTGGAATGGCCATATTTAAAGGGTACTCGATAAATACTGAACGTTTTGATACTGACAAGCTCAACCACCTCTTCAAGGGTTGTTTGGTTACATTTCAGGCTCTTTCTTGCACCTTTTTGACAAAGCATTCTGTTGTAAATATTGTCATATTCCGAAATTCCCAAACAGTAGGCTTTATAAACTCCGAAATTGCAGCGTCGTCAACGTTGCATATAATTGGTATACGTGACTTTTCAAATGTCTAGCTGTTGTGATCAACCAAGCTTTTATAAGTCCTGAAATATCTATCAACACCTGAACATAGATCTAAGTCTTCTGCTTTAATAAGACAAAGAAAAATTCAAGAATGTAACTCCTGAAATAGTCAGTGTACAATATGACTTATATGAAGATTTAATTCAACGTAAAGAAATATAGTCTATTTAGTATAGCCATTAGGCCTATCGTTTTTGTGCACAATTCTTAAAATTGGTAAGGCTATCGCTACCTATTTGTAAATTTGTTAACTCTTTTTTTCAATAATTATAGTCCCAGCCCACTGTGGGATTTCTCCCTGGTGAACTTGTCCAGACCCTTGTTATCTCTCTAGTAGGACTTAATTAAACCACACACTTTTCAATTTCGATAGAAAATAAGTTAAACCTTTATGTTCGATATTTTTAGCAATTTTGCCCAGATGTTTTGTTTTTTAACAGTAAAATGGAATTTTTTTAAAAACTAATTGGGAAAATATATCCTGTTGGCATAGGGAACAGAGCTATCTATGGCCCTAATCTTCTTTAACAATTGAGACTTATACATTTTTTGTCTTCTATAATTATTATGTATGCAAAAACCTTTTTTTCTGTGTCAACTTCGCAATTATACAATTACATGAGTAGCATCTGCCTTGATCTAACTTGGATATAGTTTTTACTTTTATTACAAGAGATAATATGTATAAAACCTGTTTTATAATATGACTCTTTAAAATGGTGATAGATTTCAGTTTTATATCTGTATAATACAATATTTCTGAAATATTTTATGGCTGTTCTGCAATAGGCGCACAAACTGCAAGTTCTGCAGCTAATTCCGACCACCTTAAATTCTCTTCTTGACATGACTGAACAATATTTTAGACATTTCCATATCATAAGTATGTGTTAAAAGGATCAAAATATTTTAAAAATAGAGTAAGTTTTTAAATAGCTGACAAGTTCAAATCTAAGTATTTTTTGTAAAAAATTAATAAATCTGTTATTTTCTTAGACAAAAATGGTGCTGATTAATTGTTTGCAATTTTCAGCTAATAAAAAAATACAAATTGACTATTGGGGAAATTCAGTAGGAGACATGTATAATCTGATAACTGGGCAGGGATAATTCTAGGATGCGATTTCCGCGATTTATAGCATTAAAATTGCCGAAATCGCATTGAAAATCATCAAGTGAGAGAAAAAATTGCACTCCCTCTCAGTTGATTTTAAGCTTATTATTTTAATTTCGGTGCTTTTCTGACCTTTGACATATCGATAATTGGCGTGAGAATCAATAATCCAAACATGTGAACCACAGTAGGCCTACACATTCTTTTTAACCAATTAGAATGTTGCTGCCGAAATTCGATACAAGGTGCGATCGATTAAATTCGTTCATTGCTGGTAATAGAGAATATGTTCTTATTCAAGTCGAGTAAATGCGTGTTTTATGTCGGTACCGTGGCGGTTTCGGAAATTCGATACATGTATTTGTTTAACGACCTTCATGTTTGCGCCGTTTGGTCCAATTTTCTCTCTTACCGGTTTCAAGTGTTTGTGTAACCCAGTCAAGGCTCTAAGCCACAAATTTTCGACTTCAATGATGCACTAAAACTGTTTCGTCAATTTCGCTATGTCAATCTGAATATCTGACCGTCCTCTATTGGATAAAATATGTGGGCGTCGTAATAATTCTTGGCAATTACGCCGTCAGTCAAAAATCGATTGTCATCTGTTGGTTAATATACGAAAGAAGGCGGAGCTAATTAGTCACTACCTATCAATCAGCATGTGGCCCGTCTCGCTCGTCATCAAAGCTGTTAATTGATGAACAATATTTTTAATAACACAGACTAATTAGGGCCCACTCTGACACAACTTTGTGTATTGTTATTCACGGATCGCCGGAAACATAAAATGAAAAGACAAACATTTTCTGTTATTCCGATAATCATAATTATGTCATTATTGACATTAGCACATGCTTTTATGTTTAAAAACTCGATAAAACTCGACCAGCACTGATGTGGAAGAGCAACTAATGACAGTTAAAGCATTGATTTCTAATATAAACTAGATGGGTGTTCAGTAGAACACTTGTGTCGCCCTCTTATGCTTTGTCAGAATAACCAACAATTTTGTGACAAAATCTAAGTGTACAAAGGGGCATAACTCTCAAATATGGCCTTGACCAACAAACTTTGGCGGCATTATGACCCTTATGTCATAAGCAATACAATTTAAAAGTTTGATGAAAAATCTTAAGAAATGGCAAAGTTACAAAAAGTACAAAAAGGGGCATAACTCTGTCAAATAAGACCTTGACCTACAAAATTTGGCGGCATCACAACCCTTTTGACATAAGCAATATAATTTGAAAGTTTGATAAAGAAATCTTAAGAAATGGCACAGTTATAGCAAAAATCTAAGTATATAAAGGGGCATAACTCTGTCAAATATGACCTTGACCTACAAACTTTGGCGGCCTCATGACCCTTATGTCATAAGCAATGCAATTTGAAAGTTTGATGAAGAAATCTTAAGAAATGGCAAAGTTATAGCCAACGTTAAGTTTTCATGACAAAATCTAAGTACAAAAAGGGGCATAACTCTGTCAAATATGACCTTGACCTACAAAATTTGGTGGCATCACAATTTTTTTGACATAAGCAATACAATTTGAAAGTTTGATAAAGAAATCTTAAGAAATGGCAAAGTTATAGCAAAAATCTAAGTATATAAAGGGGCATAATTCTTTCAAATATGACCTTGACCTATATAATTTGGCGGCATCACCACCCTTATGTCATAAGCAATACAATTTGAAAGTTTGATGAAGAAATCTTAAGAAATGGCAAATTTATAGCCAACGTTAAGTTTTCATGATAAAATCTAAGTACAAAAAGGGGCATAACTCTGTCAAATATGACCTTGACCTACAAAATTTGGTGGCATCATGACCCTATTGTCATAAGCAATACAATTGTAAAGTTTGATAAAGAAATCTTAAGAAATGGCAAAGTTATAGCCAACGTTAAGTTTGTGTGACGGACGGACAGACGGACGTCCTAACATATGGATACTTATGTGGCTACTCTATTGTTCTCTCCATTGTTCTTTTAGCCACATAAGAGAAAATATAGCCACCTAAGAGCTTACGGAATGAATGACATCAAAGAGTATTTACTGTTACCTATTGTTCCTATAGCCACCTAAGTATCCAAATGTAAGGGCGGACCGACGGACGGACAGACGGACAAAGCGATCCCTATGTATCGCCTTCTCTCCGAAAGGGCGACACAAAAAGTGACTAATGTTTTGAAAAATTAACTTTCAAAATTGTTCCGGACGTGATTTTTTCTCTGTACTCTGATTATCAGCGGACAATACTACCCGTTCTGACAAGCATATAAACCGGGTACGCTGAAGTTGTTTTAGCTAGAGCAAGCTCTGTGCGTACGTAATCTTTACATCTGGTCGTAGCATACGGCACCGGAAGTTGATATTTTGTCAAAAATAAAAATGATTAATGTATCTTGCAGAAAAAAGTCACCCCTCTATACAGTCAATTAACCAGTTCCGGCATTCAACCAGTTCCGTCACACCTTCGCAAAATTCATTTCAAAAATAAAGATTATGATCAATAAATAAAAAAATGAATATCGAGCATTGAAAAAGAGACATTTTTACTCAAAATGACCAATTTTAAGAATCAGTGTAAACGTTCTAGGTCAGTAGACGCTTCATTTTTTAAACAAGCATTCCCGTCACTCGGTAAATTTCGCGGCTTCCGGGAGACGCACGAAACTTTTAACAAGGTTCTCTATCAAAAATAAAAAGGTAAGAATGGCACATTTGGTACTGAAATATGCATAAATATGTAGTCCTTACTTATGAGCCTTCATTAAGAATGACACTGCGTATTTACAGAGGAGAGCTGATTTATTATAATGGAAGTTATCAACCACTTCCGGTACACACGAGCGTGTTTTGGGACCATTTCAAAGTGTTCATGAACTGTCAAATATTGTACCCGAAAGGCATTATCTGTCGTCTGAACATGCTCAGCTGATATTCAAAGAATAATTATTATTATTTTATTCCATTTTAACATTTTTTTTATAAAAAAAAATTTATTACTGAAAATTATCATTTAAAGCTTTATTCTGTCTGTTTTCTTTTCAAAGCAATAATTATTGTATCAAATGTTTTGGCCATGAATGTTAACATAATTGCATTTTTATGTTTTGTTTACAGCTAAAATTACCAGTTACTCTACTGTAGATTAAGTCCACATAGTTCACATGGGTAGAACAAAGAAAGCGTCCAGTACAGGCAGAAACACCCATTCTAGCCCAGCAGTTAAGGCTGCAAACAGTGTGAAACGGGTATTTATTTTTATGATTGAACATTTCTTAGTTCTTTTTATAAAAAGGGAAAGTTTTTATGCAGTAGTTTCTTATAATGACCATATTTTAAAAGGCTCGCTATTGGGCTAGCTATTTGGGGATATGGTTAGTGAAATGGTTGCTCAATACTTCAATACCTCTTTCAGTTAATTACGCAGTATTAAGAAAATGTTGACAACATAATCAAATGAAGAGATTTTTTTTATCATATTGATACTTAGGTACATACATTTTGTGGAAATTTACTTAATACAAATTTCCTATAAAATAAACATGTGGAATCATACTGTTATATTTAATTTATACCTTTTTTCAGAAATATGGTACCAAAAGTCCGGCAAAACATACAAAAGTGAGAAGAGCATTACTTGATGTTAAAGCAAAGAAAACCTCCATCAGGCAGGCAGCCAAAGACAGTTCTGTTTCAGTAAGTTATTTGAGAAGGCGTTTGTATGGTGATGTTGCATTGGACAGCAGAAATGGCCCGTCGCCAGTATTCAATAGACAGGAAGAAGAGACCATGGCTAGATGGCTCAAAGAAATGGCTGAGAGAGGCATGGGCTTGAAGCCTGGGGAATTCTTAGACTTTGTACAGTCAGTTGTCAAAAAAGAGAAGAGAAAAACTCCATTTGTGAATGATAGGCCGTCTTACTCATGGTATCAAAAGTTTATGGACAGAAATGCTGATATTGTTCAAATAAGGACAGAAACACCATTAGAATCAAGTAGGGCAAAACTGACAAGGCAAAGTATGGATCTGTGGTTTAGCAATTTCAGGGACTTCTTGATAGAACAGTGTTTGCTGCATAAGCCCCAGTGCATCTATAATGCAGATGAGACAGGGTTTAACATGGCAAGCAAAGCTGGAAAAGTCATAGGTCCTGCAAGAAGTAACCAAAACACTCAAGTACCACATGTTTCTGGGGGAGCAAGTAAACAAAGGTTGACAGTCATGTTCTGCGGATGTGCTGATGGAACCATGATTCCTCCTTTTCTGGTGTTTCCAGAACCCAAACCCCGTGGGTATAACGTTTTGACTGGTGGTATAGTTGGTAGTGATGTTGCATTTACCAAGAAAGGTTGGATGGATGCCGTGACATATGAAACCTTTCTCGATTTCTTCGACAAACATGCTTCAAAAGACCGACCTGTGGTATTACTGGTTGATAGTGTTAGCAGCCACATAAGTATGGCAGCATTTGAGAATGCCAAGAAGAATGGAATTCTCCTGTACCGCATTATACCAAATGCAACCCACTTGATGCAACCATTGGACAAGGGGGTCTTTGGACCTTTGAAACAGAAATGGTATCAAGTAGCACGAGCTCATTCAAGAGAACATCCAGGTGTTGCAATCGGGAAGGAGATATTCTCCGAAAAATTGAAAGAGGCGTACCTTCTATTCTACAAGCCAATGACCATCATCAACAGTTTCAGATCTTCTGGCATCTATCCTGTTGATAGCACTGTGATAACGGATTCGAACCTTAAACCTGGACTGACTTACACCCACAGTGATGATGAAAAGGAGCATGCCCAGACGGTCAAAGTAACCAAGTCTTCACAAGAACAAATCGAAGCCCAAGGAGCTTTGCGTGCTTTTGAGACTGTGTTGACTACCCCTAAAAGACACACATATGAACAACGTCTAGTGGAAGGCTTTGATATTGAAAGTCACTCACCATGCTTTGATGTTTACAAGAAACTTAGAGCTGCTAGTGAGGGTCGACCTTTAAATACTCCACCTGAAGCTGAACCATTAGCAAGCAACAGAGAAGAAACTACTGTGGATAATTCTGGTTTGGATATTTTAGCTAGCGCTGCAATACAGCAATCGGACAAAGAACAGCAAGAAATATGTGAAGATATTGCTCCAGTCAAGTCAGCAGAAGTTTCCCCCCGTGATTTTACAGTCGGTAGTGTTGCCAAAATCTGCTAAAATGAAGAAACAACAGCCTAAACGACTTGTACATACACTTCCTCACCATCTTACATCAACTGAAAGTGTAAGAACAATGGCACTTCGTGAATTATCAAAAATAAAATCATTAGCAGAGAAAGAGAAGAAAGCAAAAAAGAAGTTCATGGCTACTACAACTGAAGTTTCAGTCAGCAAATGCAGTAAGAAAAATCAGAAAAAAACAGTGGTTTCAAAGAAGAAGGTTGGAAAGACAGTCTTAAAGGAGACAGTGAAAAACACTGATGTAGCTACCAGTTCTGAAGAAGATGATGAAGAAAATGCTACATGCCTGGGTTGTGGAGGGTCTTGGAAGGAAGATAAAGAGCTAGGACTAGATAGAACCTGGGTGAATTGCGACTATTGCAGGCACTGGCTTCATGCTGATTGTACTTCAGAAGACATCGACGTTTTAAATGATGAGCCTTTCTGCTGTCCGCAATGTATTTTTTATTTGTTGTATATCTGCATTATTGATAATTTATTTCATCAAATACTTTGCAACTAATACTGTTTGCCAAGTAAGCAAAATGTTCAGTTTAAGTTGACATTAATATTTTGTTTCTGTTATCTTTTGCCATACACTTAGATTAATACTTGAATCTTGAATCATGCATTTACCTTAATCAATAAACTACTTTTTCAGGTACCAAGTGAGGAGACATCGGCTGTTGTAAAGACAGAAATTTACATCAACCAGTCAGTGATCAAAGGATATCATGCCTTTAAGATACGCCCACCAATGCTTGATAAACCTTTACTCATTGTAGATCGTGAATATGGTAATATTCATGACAAATGTGCATGTTTAGTTTGGTTGCCTGATTTGGGGAGTTATCCCAAAGAACTACACGAAGTTGAAACAGACAAAACCCGCCATCTTAAGTTAAATGACATTGCTGGGTTGCCAATTGGTCACGTTCCAAGGGGTTTGGGTGGGTGTTTCCGGGAAATTTTAGATTCAAATGATAGTGTCTTTTGTAAAGTAACAGGAGAACCACAGCAAAGCTTCCCCCCTTGGCCAGCACCAAATGAAAGTGGTGGTGGTGTTATTATACCATGTGCATATGTTATTATAACTAGAAATGCTAAGAAAACTGTGTGCTTACTTGAATCTACCATAGAAGAAATGGATGAAAGGTCAGTGATGACAGTTACTGTTTCGCAAGATGGGCCAAGCTCTTCTGGTTCAGGGTCTTGAGTGGGCATATTTATGTTGTTGTTACCAGTTAAGGTGTTCAGGGAGAATACTGGACTACTAGTAGTCATTAAATATTTATTTGCACTTACATGATATTTCATGGAAATAATATTAAAGTGTTCAGGCAGAATACTAAGTTGTAAGATGTTGTTGTTTTTTTCTTCTCTCCATCCTTTACCTCTACCAACTATTCAGTTTCTAATTTAGTTTGGTAAAAAAATAAATCAAACACATCAAGACATTTTGACAGTTAAAAAATGTTTGGAGACAACCCCTAACCTGTGTCAGGCTATAAATAGGTATAACGACCGGAACTAGTTTAACTGGGTCAAAACTGGTTGAATGATGTGCATTGTTAGCAGACGTTGTTTTAACACTTTAAAGAGGTAATTTTAATTAAAGTTAGGTTTAAATGGACGCTGAATAATTTCTCTTTCGAACCATATCACAATTTGCTATCTTTACCTGTTAGTTAAAAACAATGCAGCAATCAAGTAAGAAGTGGATCGGAACTGGTTAATTGACTGTATATATAAACACCAGGAATGCAATGCACTTCCTGTCAGGAACGTAGAATATACGTTCCTGTTCCTGTGCATATGGATAGATAGCCCAACAAATTGTGCGCCAGGGCTTTTTGATATTTACGACGGCCGCCCTTCGCGCAAAACCCACTTATTATTCCAAACAATGCGGAACGTTTTCTTTGTGTGTGTATGTAGGTCCGTGATGCCGGCGATCAGAATCTCATCGCCAACTTGGGACGGCTTCAAATATTTATTTGAACTCAATATATCTTGAAAAAAATTACATACCTGTAAAGCTTATTCCAAATAGAAACAATATAAGTGAAAATTAATCAGAAACTTGTATGTTTTTTATGCATAACACTTATAAACTCTACACATGTCAACGTGTTTTTGTTTACACTGCTAAATTTCTACCTCGCGATAGTTTATCGGTAGATTATATTTTTAAACCTCACCCGCTTGAAATATGCACTGTGGAAAATACGCAGCCAACGGAATAGGTAATACTTATGTGAGTCGTTAATAATGTCATTTTGATAGGTATATTTCCTCCAATGGAAGAGTAAACATTTATGCATATTTATTGAATAGTACATATCTGTAAGGTCGTGAAAAGTACATCAAAGTAAATGGGGCTTTTTCATTTTGTATCTTCCGAAAGGCTGTCAGTATATCGTGTTAAAACAGGAAAACTCTATTCCTGGTTAAAAGTTTGTCACGAACCTATATACAGTAATATAGGTCCGTGCCTATTGTAGTGTTTTTCTGAACATAATAACATAAATGGGAATTTAGAACAGATGTGGGTATTTCCGGACGTAATTAAACTTTTAATATAGAACCTTTTGCTAATCTCCTATTGAAAGCACGTGGCTTTCTCGTATTTGGCGGGAATATTTTGCGCGGGAACTCAAAAGATGCCGATAATCAAATGCTCCGAGAGAAAAATGTCATATGTGATATGTGTATGCCAATCCATATTAATAATTTCATTGCCAGCCGAGTGTTCGCTGCATAACTTTTCCTCGCCGCAGGTCAGTTAGATGTACTATACAGGTACTCCAGACAGGTTTTTTTAACCGCACGGATATATTGCGTGAATCATTTCTATAAAGTGAAGATAATCGAAGGTCATGACAGATAACTAACGAGGCAATCTGATCTGATGATGCCCAAACCTTTGTTAAACATGCTGTAAATCAAACAATAACCAGAATATTTGATAGTAAATTTTAATGTGTTTGACTTTCGACAGAAGCTGTCTGTCATTTTCGATCCTTATATAACATTTGAAATATATTAAAGCTTCTGCATGTATATTCTCATACATTGTATATAAAACTTTATTAAAATTGAGATTCTTGATGCATGTAATAATATCGTCCTTTTTTAGTTATGTAGCACTCGTAAGTAAAGTGAACTTGAGAGATCTGCAAAATGTATGTGTTTTGTTTCATTGACGCTTATTTTCTCTCGAGTACTTTACCAAAATAATACAATATGAAATCATGTTTTCCAGCTACGGTTAAATAAAAACAAAATGTTCGTGGGTTGTTTGCCAGTAAAGTAAAGTTTTTATAACAATTTGACAGTCTTCCAAATTTCATGTCTAAAATGCTTTTGAAAGCGCACTTGATTCTTGTTACTAACCATACAAAGCTGTTTTCACGTCAGATATACCATATCGGTTGTGAAAAGCAGAAGTTTTGCACACAAACTATGATGTGAGTATGATTGTCCCTAAAATGGAACACGTCAATGGTAAGCATTTGTGGAATTAATTCACGCAAAATAAGTACGTGGATGTTTGGCCATTCAGGTAAGAAAAAAAACGATTGATCAATATTTCAGAAACGTCTACTAATACCAGACAGTTTTATGAAAGTTTGTTTTTAATCCAGTAAGTATTTGAATTTGTCTGGTATCTGTTAGAATATGTGACTTCATGATTTCTGTGCCGCTCCTTTGATGTTCGGCACGGCGAGTCTTGCTTTGAAAATAGCTGATCGCTTCAATATACAACCTCAGTATTTTACGGGGAATACTCAAACTACGATCTGATAACAGAACTATTTTGCCTAACACATGTCATGATCAAATAATGTATGTGTAAGATTTTTTTCTCGGGTATTCCGGAATTTCGGTAAACGTGTGCTCGCATAATAAGTAGATCTACTTGATCTATATTGTATATTACTCATTCGAACATGATCTTAACAAATATAGTAAACTGGCTGTTGCCTTTTTAGCACTATAAAATAGCAGATATATCATGTTTTAAGTTAATTGTAAGCGGTTACTTCAAGTGTACGGTATGCGTTTTTCCGCGTGCAACCTCCCGCGGTGTAAAAATAAGCTTGAATTCAAGGAAACGTTTTCATTGGTTATCACGTTTACACATCAACATGTAAACGACAGGTACCGTGTTAGGTTTAACAAGTTTTTTTAGTTAATATTTGTCATTTTATTAATATTTTAGTGACTATTTATGGTTAATAACAACAAATGAACATGCCAGTGTGAAAAAATTCATCTTGCAGTGAAAAAAATGAAATTTAAAATTTTAAATCAGTTCGATTTCCACCACAGTTTTGAATCTAACTGGTTGAGACGTAAAGACAGACATCTATATAATATCAGTTTGTAAAATCGGTCGGTCTTGCAGTCGAAATATTGAGGCTAATGGATAGAGTAGATAGGGCCCAAAATGTGCACTTCTGCACATATGTGTCCGTAAGTAACGTAAGTAACCATTCAATACCTTTGGTTACTAGAGGTTACCAGGTTACCTATTTTAAAGCTACATTATAATTCAAGTTCTTATGTTCATTATGTAAATATAGAAAAATGGTAGTCTATTCCAAAACAGGGTTACCATTCAATACCTTTGGTTACTAGAGGTTGTTTCAGTATTCAGTTAATAATTAATTTTAAATAATTTTTCATGTACACATAAATAATGTATATATTTCAAATGTTTGTCTTGAATGAAATGACAGACATTAATTACTCTGACTACTAGATTTCCTGATAATAAATTCATTATTAGATTTGATCTATACTTTCAGAAAAAATTAACACAACTTTAAATATTTGATAAATAAATTCAAGTACTTACCACACAAAAGCTTTGACATTTTACACTGACCTCTGCAGACAGAAAAGCATGATTTTAGATATATCAAAAACAGCCAGTTGTAGTACTGACATAATAACACAGTTCACCTCATGTTCTTTTCTGCTCTGCATACATTTAACTTCTAAAACTATTTGGTATTTTTGCATTCTCATATGCGTAAATAAAAAGGACAAGTTGATAAATGTAAAATTCCTTTTAATAGTCACCTTTCCAGCTGCAGGCCTATTTCACAAGGAATTAACATCAGATTGTCTAATATTTCAAACAATTAATACTAAAAAATAAATAGGCCCACAGAATAAACATGTCGAAAGAAAAGGTTCAATGATAATATAAATGTGTTCACTTACCATCAGCAATTAAACTCTTGAAATAGTAAAATTACAACAAAATACGCAGTTGTTGAAAATATCACTCTAACGTCTTCAAAAAACAACAACAAGAATATTGTTATTCATTATCAAACACGGCGGTTGTAGAGTTCTATACTGTACATACATATTTTTATTTTTTGAACTACAGACTCTATTTCAGTTTCTCTATATATAGCTATTTTTTTTAATTTTCACTCTTTTTCTTATCTTAAATACCATTTGGTAACCTAGAGTAACCTTAGGTAACCAGGTAACCCAGTATTGAAATATAGACCTTCATTTTGCTAACATAGAATTATATAGAAAGATACTGTAGTTGTTTCATACTACATGCATACATTAGAACATGTACCTTTAAAACAATGCTTAGAGTAGGCACCGCCTACTGACTGCTCTGCTTTATAGATTTGTAGTCATTCTCTGATATTAAATAGAATAGTTAACATCGTCTCACTGATCTCTAACACCCAAAACATGGTGTCAGAAGTAAAAGTTTAAATTAATGTTTTAACAAAACAGCACATTTGCAGTGAATAATCTAGCCGTGCGTCCTGCGTCATAGACGCACAAAAAATGCAAAGGACGCAAAGATTTGAAATATGTGCGTCCTTTAGGACGCAAGCACGTGAAAAGCGAGACTTGGGTATATGCTCGCGGCAGTTTGTATAAAAGAATATCGTCCACGAACTTGCGTTTCCTGCGAGTATTTGGAAGAAATCTTTGATCGCGGCACTTAGCGGGTGTAAAATCGCGGTACTTAGAGTGGTGTTTCAGACAGCTTACAGGACATTAAATTAGAATTATTTTCCCTAAAAATTTGTATACACGTATTTTTTTACTTTTGTACATTTATTAAATTCGAAAATATTTGCCGACCGACGTACATTTGTATAGCTAGATATAGTGCATAATCAAAATAAAACTTACTCATATTATACATTGTCTATTCCAAACTACTTTTTATAATCCAAAAATCAGACGTGTCACTACCTGTCAAAATATTCGGTCTTTTTAATGCCACGTGCTTCGCTTGGATCAAACGAAACTCGGCGTCGGCGTACGTGCTTTGATCTCTTAACACCTGCGGCTTTTATGAGTAAAAGAAGTCGCTGTAGAAATTATTTTATTCTACAAAGGTAATTCTTTAAAGTAAATACATTGTAGAAGAAAAATGTTACTTAGAAAAAATCGGCTTGAAGCGCCGCGATTTTGTTATAAACATAACGTTTATTTTAAATAAAGAATAGTTGGAACTTATAAATGTTAATTAAGTTAATTGAAAATACTTTTCGCATCCACAAATTATCAAACGTTACTCAATCAGTGGTGTCACATAGCTCGAAATTTCAAAGTTGAAGTAGTTAGACATCCTTTATGAATGGTCGTATTTTTCACACCTACCGCGACATTCGCGAGTGACAAATGCTAATTGGAGAATAAACCTCGACTAATTACCGCATATTTTTAACGGAAATAAATAATTTATATCTACGTAAAAGGTAATTAATATTTTCAGTAACTCGATACTTTTAGAAACAAAATATTATTATATTTGGAAAAAAAACTACATCACAGCGGCGATTCGCAACGAAAATAATTCGGCGGGAATGTCCGATTTTTCGGAAAGGGACTCATTGTTTCATAGCTGGGACTCATTGTTTTGAAAAATGTGCGTCCCAGGGACTCACATAAATCAAAACCTAGATTATTCACTGCATTTGTATTTGGATATATGTGAAATTCTTGCATACCATTGTAAAAAGATGGATACACAGGCAAACCCAAAAATGGACTGGGAAGCTCTGGACATGCCCAATGCCTTGAAGAAGTTCAGAGAACACTGTGAATTTATGTTTGGAGGACCCCTGGAGAAAAAAACAGAGGAAGCCAAATGTAACTATTTGATGCTCTGGGTTGGTGAAAAAGGTCGCCAAATATTCTCCACGTGGACAGTAGGTGATGAGCAAAGGAAATTATTGCAAACATACTTTTCAGGCTTTGAAACGTACTGTCCTCCAAAAGTGAATCATATATACTCCAGGTACAAATTTAAATCTTGTGTCCAAGCTGAAGGACAATCTTTCGAGGAATCTGTGACAGAGTTGAAACTCCGTATAAAGGATTGTGGCTATTCAAAAGACATAAAGGATGAGATGATCAGGGATCACATCGTGTTCGGTGTTCGCTCTCACAAGATCAGAGAGAAATGAAGGTTCAGACCTTTCACTTGAAAAATGCATTCACTTATCACGTACATACGAACTTAGTCAAACGCAACTCAAGGACATTAGTGGCCAGGCTCAAGCTGTCAGCACAGTAACGAAATCCGCACAGGCTTCACATCCACAACGACAGACTCAATCTCAGAACCGGAAACTACCTAACAAGGACGCCAGGACCCCAACCAGTCGCTGGAAAGGATCAAATGGAAACGTGAAACAGTGTATTAACTGTGGGACATATCATTCTGAACGTGACATGTGCCCAGCAGTAGGGCAAATGTGTTTGTACTGTTCAAAACCTAATCACTTCGCAAGAGTATGTAGACAAAAACAAAGGGATTTACGAAATAGGAAAGTTGATGAGGTAATACCTTTTAACACTCCTGATCTTGATTGCCCTTCATCCCCTGATGATGACTTCTTTGTGGCTACAATCGAACATGACCATATGACCAATCAGGCATTCGCCAAAGTTACTGTCTGTTCAACATCGCTGAACATGAAAATTGACACTGGTGCTCAGGTTAATGTTCTCCCAAGGTCAATATATAGATCCCTTGCCAAAATAGGTCCACTTCAACCAACGCAAAAGCGCTTGACAGCCTACAATGGCCAACCCCTTAAAGTTGATGGTGTCATTACTCTCCCATGCAAATACAATGACCACAATTCTCATGAAGAATTTTACATAGTTGATACAAGTTCAAGTCCTATTCTAGGGCTACAAACATGTGTTAAGTTGAACTTAATTAAGTTGGTGCTGTCTACAAGCTGCAGCACACCACTCACCAAGGAAGAGTTACTTAGCAAGTACTCTGATGTCTTCACTGGTATAGGCAAATTGCCAGGTAAATGTGAGATACATTTGCGTGAAGATGTCACACCTGTGGTACATCCCCCGCGCAGAGTTCCTGTCGCCATACGAGACAAACTTAAGGTAGAGCTTGACCGCATGGAGAGCCTCGGTATTATCAAAAAGGTCACAACCTCTACAGACCGGGTAAACAGCCTTGTCACAGTAGAGAAAGCTAATGGTTCGTTACGGATATGCTTAGACCCTAAAGATCTGAACAATGCCATAAAAAGACCCCACTATCCAAACAGAACACTTGATGACATCTTGCCAGACTTATCTAATGCTTCTGTTTTTTCTAAGCTCGACGCACGTAGTGGCTATTGGTCCATTCAGTTGACAGAAAAATCATCTTACCTGACAACGTTCAACAGTTGTTTTGCCCGTTATAGGTTTCTTAGACTCCCATATGGACTGAAAAATGCAAATGATGCATTTTGTGCCAAAATGGAACAGTGTCTAGAGGATTTGCCAGGTGTTAGGACGGTTGTGGACGACATAGTGGTATTTGGAAAGGACAGGACAGAGCATGACAAAAATCTCGACGGTCTTATGATCCGATGCCGAGAAATGGGTATCAAACTTAACCCAGGCAAGACTGAGATAGGCAAATGTGAATTACCTTTCTTTGGCCATTTAATCACTGCCCAAGGTTTGAAAATCGACCCCGCTAAGGTCAAGGCCATAGAAGAAATGCCACCACCTAAGTCAAAATCAGAGCTACAAACTATTCTAGGTATGGTCACATATCTACAGAGATTTGCACCCAAACTGTCCGAGGTTACTGCACCCTTAAGACAGCTTCTGTCTAGGGACGTTGAATTTTGTTGGGATAAGCCTCAGGCAGAGGCACTGCAAGAGGTTAAAAATATCATTACACAAAGTCCTGGACCTGTACTCTCTTATTTTGACCCAAATAAGGAGGTCACACTCCAAGTCGATGCCTCAAAATATGGGTTAGGCGCTACGCTTCTGCAAGAAGGAAAACCTGTCTGTTTTGCTTCAAAGTCACTCACCCCTGCCGAGGTCAATTACGCCCAAATTTCAAAAGAATTGTATGCTATCCTATTTGGATGCAAAAAATTCCACCAGTACGTTTATGGCAAACGTATTAAATGCCAAAATGATCACAAACCCCTGCAGGCAATATGGAAGAAAGGCTTGCACTCAGCACCCCCTCGTTTGCAACGCATGTTACTACACCTGCAGCAATATGACATTGATCTGGTGTTTGTCCCCGGGAAAGAAATCCCACTAGCAGATACCTTGTCACGCAAATTCTTACCCGATACATGTCCAGATATTGTAGATGCATGCAGTTTAGACACACATGTACATGCAGTCATATCTAGCTTACCAAATGGAACAAATTAGGGCAGCAACTAAATCCGACCCTCAAATGCAAATGCTTTCCAATGCTATTCTTGAAGGATGGTCAAATAATAGGTCTGACTGTCCAGAAGTACTGCTTGAATTTTGGAACTTCAGAGATGAACTGTCAGTGATAGATGATATAATTTTGAAAGGTGACAAAATCCTTGTTCCTAAGGAACTCAGATCCCTCATGCTAACAAAAATTCATGATGCACACCCAGGTGTCGATAAATGCACACAGCGTGCACGAGAAGTATTGTTTTGGCCGAACATGACAGTTGACATAAAGTCGAAAGTGCTTGAATGTCCCATATGTATAGAACACAGGTGTTCAAATGCAAAGGAACCCCTGCAACCCAGCAAAGTACCCGACAGACCCTGGCAAGTTTGTGCCACAGACCTATTTCACTGGAATAATGCAGATTTTGTATTGTTAGTGGATGCTTACAGCAAGTATTTCGAGGTTAGTCAACTCTCAAATACAAAATCAAGTACGGTCATACATAAATTAAAAGGTTACTTCAGCCGACATGGCATCCCAGACACACTGCACTCAGATAATGGCCCTTGTTACAATGCAGAAAGTTTCTCATTGTTTGCAAAACAGTATGACTTTGAGCATATCACATCATCTCCAGGTCATTCGTCAGGCAATGGCCTGGCTGAGATTACTGTCAAAACTATTAAGTCTTTGTTTACAAAGTCAAAACAGGCAGGACAAGATCCTTATCTTGCTGTCTTGGAATATCGTAATGCTCCATTATCTTGTGGAAAATCCCCAGCACAATTACTAATGAGCAGACAACTAAGGTCAACACTGCCATTAACATCTCAGCAACTTGATCCAAAAGTGCCCACCACACAGGTCATCAAAAATAACATGCAAATTGCACAGCATCCTCATGCATCAGTGGTTCGCCAACCTTTCAGATAAAAATCAGAGACACGCCGAAACATGTATCAATTTAGAACAGCGTTTCTGATTGGACAATTGTAAAGCGCCACCGGGAAATGCCTTTGACGCAATTTCGCTAAAGCTTAAAATAAATATTGGCGAAATGGATTTGATTGGTTGAATTTTCGTCAATTTCACTGGGATTAGCGGGTTATGAACCAGAGCATGAAATTATGTAACGAATGCTCTGGACGTACGAGAATGATTGCACAGCAAAAGTCAAAATATTATTTTGACCGATCAGCCAAGGTACTCAAACCTCTTTACATTGGAGAAAGTGTTAGAATTCGAGAAGGAAAATGTTGGCTTCCAGCAGTTGTTAGGCAAAAAGTAAATGACAGGTCTTACATTGTTGAAACAAAAGAGGGTGCATTTTACAGGAGAAACAGACGCCATCTTCTCAAGTCAAACGAACCACCATTTCTTAAACCTGACACTAGTTTTCAGTTAACACCACCTCAACCACCTTTAGAAATTAAAGTTTTTGATCCTGCTGTCCATAACCCCATGAACATTCAACCTGGAAAACAAACTGTGACATCAGGTCAAAATGCCAATGAGGCTGGATAGCGCCTAGCAAAAATTATAACGATATTCACCCGTTGAGTACAATTATTTGGACTAACTGATCTCTAACACCCAAAACAGTAGTAGCCTGGTAACGTTTGGTAACCAAAGACATTGAATGGTTACTAATGGACACATATGTGCAGAGGTGCATATTTTGGGCCATATATGGTATAGAGTAGATCTACTAACTTTGTTAGTGCTAGGATTAAATTCCATGTCCCACAATTCTCCAAAGTGTCTCTGTTATAAAGTCTGTAAAGTTAATTTGCATCTCCCATTTCAAAATATTTACATGAGAGCTTTATTTCTAGGCCCACGTAGTATCACAGTTTTTCTTGTTTTTCAGTGTCGCATACTTACAAATGGCATCTTTATAATGAAGAGGCGCAACTCTGAGTAGTCAGAACTTGATAAAGTCCGTACTAGAACGTTCCGGTAGTACTATGTAGTAACAAACGTGATCAGTGAGTAGTGGTGTGTTCACACTACATTTGTATTTGTCCAAGATACCGAAATAATCCCCAAAGCACATTAAACCGCGAGGCTAAGAGCTTGACTATTTAATAAGATATATTATAACATTGCTGAGACGTGTACTTCCAATTTATGTAGCATCTTTGGTACAAGCTTTGCTTAATCTTAATTATTTGTTTTACATACGGACACAGATCTATAATAATGTAGTTTTTAGGATACTTCAGAACAACTGTCTAAGCTCTGGGCCTCATGGATAATACAAGAAGATTTTTAAAAGTATTTCCTTATACATGCATTAATATATTATTTTATATTATTTTTATTTGTTTTTTACATGGTATATGGGGGTATATTACCCGCCAAAATTAATATAACCCGATCCGTTAGAAAGTGATGTGCGGTAGAAGGAACGTTAGAAATGCTTCAATTTGTTTTGAATTTAAAGCTGCTCGCTCTCAGTTACTGTTGAAAAAAATGTTTTTCAAAACAATTGACATTCTTATTCATTAATATAAAACTAAGTGCTAGAATGAAAAAATAAGCAAAAATCTAGGTAGGAATTTGCAGAAATCGATTGAAAAGGTCGGTTAAACGGCACCGCTACACTATATGTTCATACTGAAATTTCAAAAGCGTTTGCAACGCTTTTGAATTTGGAAGCGTATTTTTTTAAATTTAGAGATAAACGTGACATAAATTTATACTTGAAGCCTTTTTATATGACTATATGTTCTAAAATACACGATTTACATCCAGTTTGAAGAACTTTATGTTTTTACCAAAATCTGAGAGCGAGCAGCTTTAAGATTGATGTGAAAACGTTTTCAATCAATTTTAAATTCAAACCAGAAAACATTGAAAAAGATTGTGAAATATTTGGCCACAGGGGACATGTCAAACCTGTGGACAGACAGTAGGGGTCTTAGCCAGGGTCTTAGCCACTGACATACTAGCTTCTGTTTTGCAGAGTCAGCTACTGCATAGCTACTGTTACAGTAGGTAAAAGTTAATAAATGATGATGTTCATGATTAAAATATTAATTCTTAACTTTAAAAGAAATTATTAAAATGGAGAATTTTTTTTACATATGCTTTTTAATAGAATCTACACATATTTTACATTAAATTATGGTGGTTTAACATAGTACCATAAAGGTATGCACTTTCTCTTTCAAATTAAGTAAAGTGTTGAGTTATGTAAAAAAAATACTCAAATGAATTACTTCTGCTACAATCTAAGAAAAGTGTACAATATTTCTCTTCCACGAGCAAATTGTCCGTTCGAATAAAAGAGGAATACTTTTCTTCACTTCCTTACAGATGGGGTCATGATAAAAACAAAAAATCCAAGTTTCCCAGCAATATCTCAAAGGTAAAGATTTTACACAGATTAAATGTACTTTCTCAGTCGAAAAAGGGCGATGATTCTGACAAAGTTATGTACTGGTCTGTTGATTAAGGTAATGGTCGATGGCTTTAAAGAAATATCTGTAACGGTGTTGAAAAAAGAGTTGTACGGATAACTTAACCAAGATGTACGTGACGCTACGAGGCGAGTAGGATTGTTTCAATGTTTTCGAAAATCGAGCTAAAAATGAAAAAAGAAAATCATTTTCTAAAGCAAGTTTTATAGATTAATGGTTTGATCAGAATAAAGCATTAAAGAAAACCAGAATTTTATTTTATATCTTTCATAAACAAAACATTTAATTTTGATAAGAACTTTCAGCTGTCACAAGATTTTCTAAAGTCGTCTGCAAATATAATGCGTTCAAAGTATCAGACCTTGCTAAATATTCCTGTAAAATCACATGCAAATATTGAAGTAAACACTTATAAAAAACATTCTCATTGTTTGATAATAAAGTAATGTACAATGTATTACACAACCATCAACAGGAAATTAGAAATAAACCAGTTATCTCTACATCTTGTCTAATTATTGGACTAAATGTCCAGTCTTAATTAAGACATCTAATCAGACACTATCTTATCTGATAAGGGGTCATAAAGCAATTAAGGAATAAGACCTCCTGCGGTTGAGGAATAAATAAGGGGGTGAGATGGGGGTGGGGTACTTATGAAGGAAATTTTAAATGTCTATAATATGAATAATTTCTGAATTTTGACCATTACTCATTGTGAAATCGCTGTCAAAATCTGCTTGTATCATGGCTTTGATATCTATACATAAGAGCAAACTAATCTATTTATGATACATTGCTTTGTGTAAGCGGGTGGAGCTTAAAACTGCACAGCATAGTTCCAATAAAATAGCTTAAGAAAATTGGCCATGATACAAATCAGATAGAGAATTGTTTGCTTTATTACTCATTGGCTTCATGCGCACAACCACCTGATAAAAAACCATACGCTGTATGATTTTCTCAAAATAAGTTTCCATAGAAAGCATTACACTATCCTCTTATTATTTAACAATCATATCTATACCTTAGAACGAGTCTTCGTGAAGCCGCCAAAGGTTAGTGAAGGCGCGGTATCATTCCAGCTTTGATCTCCACTAGTACCATTTAGTGGTTGCGTCAGATTTAACATTTCCCCCGCACCCGTCTCGCAATTGAGATTCAATAAATAAGTACAAATGTAATATGTTTTACAAATTCAATGCTGCATTTCACATCACGGTGTGCGTCACGCTACCATTTTCTTGCAAATGGACGGAAATCTGTGTGTGCATTTGTAGTCATGCCACTTAAGTCTCTCGGTATCAACCATTACCCCACAGTCCTCATCATAGTCATTGACATTTTGCAGCTGATCAGTAGCCCAGTTCCTAAAATATAAGATAAACACATACAAAGAGATTTCTAATATGAAACTAACAAAATCCATTCCACATTCTTTTTCTGCACTTCGAAAAGCGTTTGACTCTCCAAAATGTCTCAGCAGCTCTATACCTCCCCATATTATGCCTCTGGCTAATCACCATATCAGTCAGATTTTATTTGTATGACATATACCGTGCCTGCATAATCAAAGAAAACATGCAAACCTAACTATTGTATACCAGTAATGACATGTTAAAGCATAACTGCCCAACATGAAACAATACTATAGTTTATTTTCAATGGTTTTAGAAGCAAGACTGTGTTGGAAATACTTACATATATACCAAAGGTTTCCCATTTCTAAACGATACCCATTTTCCTTCTTTGCCCCGATCCGTAATTCCTAACCATATTTTCTCACCACTTAATGCATTTTAATACACGTTTTATTGTCTGATTGAACATCAGCAACAAAAGCATTTTCATTAAAACATACTAGTATTTCAACGGCTGTATTAAAGTCAATTGCGCTGGTTTGAGCATAAAGCAGTGTAATATAGACTGCCTCCGTTTGGACGGAGAAGTCATTTCGCCCAGTTCCGATAGCACTTTGGGTGCAGCTTTATCGTAAATGTTTGATTCAAGTGTTGAATGTTGAGATGATTGTCGGTGAACATTATCTAAACTTCCTTCGTCTTTCAAATGTGTGTTGAATCTGATCAGTACTTGATTGTATGTATTTTATTTTAATGCTAGTGTCGTACATTTCATGTGTTAGCATTGTATTCAGTTTGTCAGCCTCAAATGTTACGAGTGTTTCTAAACGACTTTCAAGAGCTTCAACTCTAAACTTTTAAGCGTTTATTGTGTCTTTAACATTCTGTTGCAAGTCACCAGTTTCAGCGTCTAGTTTATCAGCCAATTTCTTCTAACCTGTTACTTCATTTCATATCCAAGATTTCTCTTATAAGCACTTTTTCTTCGAGTTCTACGTTGGGGACCTCTTAAAATTCATATATAGCAATCAAGACATTCTTTAGTCAACATTTACCACGGTTATTTACCGGACAGACATGTCATGAAAATTCAACCGGGTTTTAACATCTTTCAATGCAGATCAACTATATCTTAAGAGCTCCTTTATCAGCACTTCATTAGAAACCATGCGCAGAAAACTTAAAATAATATAAACGAAACGCATGATGTTTTATGCACAAACTAGTTTTAGCGAACTGCGATGAATTTCATATAGTTCACTTAGACATTACTTAGCGCACTAAAAACATTGTATTTATTAACTGCAGGATGCTGGCGTAAGTTTCGACACCCAAAGTAGAGAAGAACTTATGACCTTCAACTGTTTTCCCTTTTCTGCAATCTGTTGCTAAATTAGGATATTCACATGGCAAAGGTATTTCAATGTTGATCAGGCAATTTAAGAGTAGCACATCGGCAGAAAATTATAAATTCCATTCATGAAAACTTGTACAGGTAATAATATCTGTTGAACATGCTGAGTGGCAAAAAAAGGCTTCTGTGACATTTTGGAATGGACATATGAAAGCCTTTTCCATCACCAGCGCAATCTGTCTAAAATGTCACGGTTTTTAATAACAGCAAACAAGTTGTTGGCTTGAGGCAATGATGCTTTTAAAAATATATGATGTGGCACAAACATTTAGATTGTTAAATCTGGTACTAATATAATAAAAGAAACTCGCCTGTATACTGCGGTATAACCCAAAAATCCAAAATCACGTGTACTATGAAATACGCATGCGCACAAAACAATCCCATGCACTGAAGAACGAAATCATGGCGGAATGTAGTCCGGGAAAACGTAAAGTTATTTAAATACTTTAATTTTAAGGTAAGTCGTTTTGTCTTATCGTTAAGTGTTACGTGAATGTATCATATGCAGACTTTACTGTATATTCCAAAAGACGCTTAAATGTTTTAACCGCTGATGTTTTAAGCAAACATAACTTAATTAAGAATATTAGAGTTGTATTTAAACAAAATGTTTATTGATTCCCTCAATGTCATATACTGTATTATAGTGCTTTCAAAATTAAGGACGGTTGTAAATATTGGATTCATTTTTAGGGGAGACATGCCTGTTATTCGCTTTATGTGAAACCTATCCCGCTGGTATAAGAAAATGTGATACGTCTTTATTTACATATCGTTTTATTAAAAATGTAACTTAAAACGAATATTGTTACACCTTGAATGTATGCCTTTAACTAAGTTTATCGTGTTTGTAGCGATATGGTTCTGATTTTTAGTTATGAATATGATATAATTTTGTAAAACTTTTACTTTACCATTTATGTTTTGTGAAAACCATCTAAAACGATTTCTCAGTATGATTTAGAAATCATGTAATAAAAAAAAGAAATAAAATAAAAATGTAGCAAAGACTTGTCATCGGTGTAACATACAACATATCACTGTTTTGTATCAAAACGCATAACTACATTGTTTCATGGTTTGTGCATTGAGCAGCCATTCACTAGTTGTACATTTTACAGTTATTCACTATTTGTGCATTTTACAGCCTTTTAATGCATTTGATAAAACAGATAATAATATCATTACAACCCTATATTGCACCTACATACACCTTAGTATAATTGCAGTTTCCTATAGCGAATTAAAAGCTGTCGAATGTATGCATGATATCCTGAATTAAACAATCAAATGTAATGGTCCATTTGCTTACCTGTCAGAATGGAGACAACCGGGTTATCATATGTAAATATTGAAATCTGAAAAACTTGACACATGGTCCAATCTTGATCACTGAATATTTAAGTTCTGGACCTCTCAGCGTTATAGAGGGGGCGTTTTAAAAACAATTTCCTTATATACGTCTACATTGTACATAAAATAGTAAACCCTAGGTGCGTCAAATTTTGACCCTTTGGATATAATTTGAACATTCTTGGTGGAGGATCCCTAGGCAATGCCATGGGCCTAATGGTTTTGCACAATAAGATTTTTGAAGTTTTACTAACTGAACTCATTGTAAAAACGTGTGATCTAAGGACGGGGCCAATATACGGTATGCCCCCAAAGGTATTATGTGAAAATCTTTGTAGAGGATTACTAGACAATGCTACACACAACATATTTACGCTCTATGTTATACGCCTTTAAAAATTAAAGATTTTCAAAGATTCCCCCTCTATATGTATGTGTAAAACATGACCAATTTAATCACCGGGTGCATAACTCGAACACTCATGAAAGAGAATTGCTAAACAATGCCCCTTACCAAATATCTAAGGTTTTGCTAGATCATGTCTTCCTAGAGAAGAAAGTTTTCAAAATGTTCCGCATATAGCTCTATGTAAAACATATATGAGCACTCGGGCAGTGCCAATTTTGACCGCAGTTTGAACATTCTTGGTAGATGTCTACTACCCAATGCTACAGTATCGAAGCTCTAGGCAATAAGAACTTCTAAATAAATTATTCCCATTGTAACTACATGTATATGCAAAACCATGTTAGCCCTCAGGTGGCCAAGTGCATAAATTGTACAGTCTTTGTAGAGAACCACCATACAATGCCACACACCAAATATCTAAGGTCTAATTCTAGCGGATTTGGCCAATAAATCTTTTAAAATTTCGTTTCGGTTGCTTTGTCAACCAGAGCCCTGCACTGAATGGAATTCTTTAAATTCCGTGCAAGAAATATACCTTGCAATTTTTATCAACATTAACCATGAGGTATCAAAACATGTCACTTTAAGAAATTGATGGACGGATGGAAGGATGGACGTTCATGAAGGACTCTGTAACTTTGTGCCAGATTAGCTAGAACGTTTCTTAAGGTATAATTCTTGTTGATTCATATTTGCGACAAAAATAGAATAAAATAATTTATACTATATATTTGTAAAATCATTTGTGCCACCTATATACACGTTTGTAACGTATGAATACACACATTTATTTTGAAGAAAGAAACTTGTCATGTTTATTGATCCGTTCTGTTAATTACAGAAGAAAGGATAGGGTCGATCTCCAAACAACTAACATATCATATATTTAGAGTAAAACGTCAGCTATCAGATAAGTATACAACTGTATTTTCCTTTTATAAATAAAACAATTAAACGAAAAGAACAAAGAATAACCACTCGAAATGTAATACTTTTTTATGTTCAGAGTCACAGACGGATACGGATTATATTTCAGCGTGAAGAAACAACCATGAGCTCATTGATAAAAAATAGAACTACTTTTGAGAGAGAGAATAAATCTTTATTCCTGAGTCGTGTTTCAAGCTGGACAATTTGAAATAAAAAACCCGTGTCGGATCTGTAGTTTTTGAAAAGAAGAAAGATTATCATTGTATATTATGATTACCATTGTTGTTAAATCTGGGTCCTAAAACAATTTAGTTATTTTAGGACCCAACTTATTTTGAACATATTTATTAACAAAGGGGAGCAATAAGAATCGTAACACGTATTAAATCAAAGGACTGAAAGTGCTGGAGGGTCGCTTGTCTCTGAACAATACAGACTGTACACATACATGTGTAAATATCAGGGCAACCCATGCATGAGTAAAGTTATCAACAAACTGGAGACACAAATGTCCACAGAGTTTGACCTTTAACCATATGTGTAAACTTTACTTTTGATAGGAACCCATGTGCTTACCTTTTGCATTCAGTGACTATATGTATGTTCAACTACCCTATAAAGTATCATAGCTGTGAATGGTAACTGAGAAGTGGAATTTTACAAACCTGAACTGAAAATTCAAAGTTTGCACAACTTTTAATGTCATTTAAAAGTTATGGGCTTTGCCCATAGGGTTGAGTGTATTGTGTCAATAATACAAAATAAATTCCTATCCTAAATTGTAGGCAAAAACTGAACAATGAGCAAGATCAAAGAAGACACAGAGTAAATTAATAACTGAACAAGAAAAACAGTGATACAAAGTATCACAGCGGGCCCACAAACAAAACTGACATGTAAATATTCTAGAAATTGGTGATGATTGATGTTGAGGCATGGCCCGAAAAGAACCCAAGGAAACCAATTCTGGTCGTACAAGCAAAACCAGACACAACTACTGACTGAACTTTACTGTTATCGAATAATATTTATACAGTATGTCTTATTAACATTATCCTAATAAGTTTGACATGAATGAAGTTTTCTATGATTATTTGCTGTTAAACATTGAAAATGGTTTAAAGTCTTAAAATTATAAGTAAAACAGAAAAAAAATGTAAAAAAAAAACTGTATTAGATGGGTTTCGAACTCGCGTCCGCCGCAGTAATTCAGCGCATTTCAATCTCCAGCATCTCTACCAACTGCTCTATGTCCGCCGACTATAGAGTTATAGGTAAAAAACGAGTTCTTATAAATTTGTATGTCCAAGTCGTTCGTTCGCGCATTAATAGTATTTACGATTAATTA
Source organism: Saxidomus purpurata (assembly GCA_022818135.1). NCBI lineage: Eukaryota > Metazoa > Mollusca > Bivalvia > Venerida > Veneridae > Saxidomus > Saxidomus purpurata. The sequence goes on along the minus strand of JAFMSR010000006.1, from coordinate 19,272,916 downwards.
CACATTTAAAGAATAACAGCGAAATAATATTATTCTATTCTGAAATGTTTGTAAATTATTTAGATTTATTACTTTATAATTTTGAAAACAGAAATCGCTATAATGCCTAACAACTGTTTATATGGAACTACTTGTTTGTATGTTGTGCGTTCGGCCGTAAGGGGCCGATATACTCTGTTAATTTTGGTTCGATTTTAACAATCGACCCAAAAAGAAAATTAGGTGTATCACCATTCCTTTACAGACACACTGAAAATGAAACGGCTAGTTAAATCAAAAGTAAAGTTCGTGTAATAATGATTTATGTTAATAACCAAAGGAGGGCCAGCAGGAATAATATTTTAAATCAAAGCACTGAAATTTATGTTGGCATGTGTTAATTAAATTCAAACAAGTCCAAATCATGCAGGCTTTGACACTAACTTTTCTAATTGCTGCCCCCTGAGGAATCCATACTGGTAAAATTTGGTGTCCCTAACCAAAACGTGGGATCCCACCATTTTGAGAGAAAATCAGTGTATTCAGTAGACTTTGTAACTCAGGGGCCATTGACTCTAAAGCCAAAATCAAATGTTCAAGAGTCAATGGTCTTATGGTTCCCATCATATACTCAAGGCTATCATATATGTTTTAGTGTCCTGTAGCATTGCAGTTGTATTTTCTAAAATTCTTTTAGCTAGCTTCTCATCCATTTCCTAGATCCCATCATCCAATAAGAACGGTGTTCCCCGTTTATCACATATTTTCGCGACCTCGCATGTCCGTGACTTTCGATGTTTTCTTTTGCAGTTTAAACATTTTAAATACAAAACAAATGCCAAAAAGTATGTTAAATAAATGATAATGAAAGGTAATTTGACACGAATTTAGGAAGATTATTGTATAATTTATTTCCATATGTTTTTTTATGCGGGATAGAAAATTAAGCAGCTGGAAATGGCGCTGGTCACTGGATAATGCCCCCGATAATCATGTAGAGTAATAATAACATCTATGTTAAAAATTTAACACGTAAGTAAATAATTTAAATACCGACCCCAAAAACCAATGTTCTAATTATCGTAATCCTCTTATTCATTGCTTTCCAATTAATATAAATTCATGACGATTTTCACAAAACATCAGTGCTGGTCGAGACATGAAATAATGCGCTTTTTTCAGTAATGACATGTGAATATTGGAAACACAGGTAAACATGAATTGTCTTTTGCTCGCCCGAGGCGTTTTAAGTTAATTACAATACACAGAGTCATGTCAGAGTCGGCCGATGATTCATCCGTGTTACAAACACCATAGACATTTTATCATTATATATCAATCAACACCTTTGATAATGACCGATACCGCAAAGCGCTGTTTGACAGGTAGTGAACAATTAGCTCCTCCCCTTTTCGTATATTAACCAACAGACGACAATCGATTTTTTGACTGACGGTTAAACCACTAAGGCTTGTTACGGCTCTCCACCAACTTTCGTATGTTATCCAATAGACGACGGTCGGTTTTTGACTGACACCGCGATTTTATCGAGACTGGTGACGCATAATAGAACATTCCAGCGGTTCAAAGCTTGCGGATCGGCGAACATTTGGTGTTGTGAAAATTGTTAATTTTCGTTCGTAAAAAATAGGGATCCAGGAAGATCACCCAGCTGACAGAATTAGTGTCCCTCACTAAAATTTGGGGGTCCTCGGGATCCCGGGACCCCGTTAGTGTTGAGTCAAAATGAATACTGAATTTTTCAACTCCAAATGAGAAACTCAAATGTCAACTCCAAGACGTGAAAATGTTAATTAGTTTGTTTTGTGAAATTCTGTTAAATTAATAAATTAAATTTGAAATGCCCAAACTCCAAAATATTGAACTGCTCAAATCCAAGACGTTAAAATGTGAACAGAAGATGGAACCAATGCCAAGAAAATGAAAATTGATTTGCCATTTTCGCAACTTCGGCTTGAGGTTGCAGCTTTATAAATAAACTTGCTGTTTTAAAAGTCCATTACTAGACCAAATCGAATATTCTTTTAAATCTGGAACTGTTACAGGGAAATACAGTTTGACACTGGCTTCTGAAAATTTACAGTAGCCGTGGAGTATTTCCCTTTTTGAAATACTGCTGCAGAAAAACGAATGAATGTTTCTGTATTTCCTTAGATTGACCTGGGTGGTGTTTGGTCCTACTTTCACTTTATTACATGTTGTAAACAGTCAGAGATATACGTTGCACATCATTGGAAGTAATGTTCTTTCAACTATATAATTAAAAATAGGCACGCTTATTCATTTACAACCTATTTAAAGCCTCTTTCTGTGATTACAAAGATTTTTGATAACTGGAAAACCTACTTTCGTTTTTAAAAAGGCAAAATATAATTTTTTAATTCTTTTGTTAAACACAAATTTTCAACAGAGTATGGTCACATTCCATGCAGTATGCCATATTTTTCCTTCTGAGAAGACGCCCGTTGCAAATCCAGATTTAAAAGAAAATTCGATTTAGTGTAAGTAATGTACGGTTGTGATTGCAATGATACAGCGCTAAAATGTACTAAATGGCCCTGCGGAGAACCCTGTAAACAGTTCCCGTTTAGTTTGGAGGAACTATTGTCAGTCAGAATTTGAAAACTTCAGTTAAATCAGCTGTCCTACCAACAAGCACAGGTGTTACACAAACATAAGATGAACATGCCAACTCATAAAAGGTAAATGTTAAGAACGATATAAGATAGCAATTTACATGTGCTTATGTTTACACTAGGTCAATCGCACTCACAGATCAAATTGGTCACCGCGATTGACCTACTTTTTGGCAACCAATCAAATTCAATCTTTGGCTAAAACTGACTGGAAATTGCAGTCAGGTAAATCTCTCCTCTTTTCGGCTTCAAAATTCTACTTTTCTAGGCATGACGTGAGACATGCTGGGGTCTCATCCCAAACGTAAAAGCAGTAACTGCTGACTTTCTACTCTTCAAATCCATTTTTGGAACTTTTGTGATGCTCTTACTACCCCTTTTCTTAGAGTTCTTTCAAGAGTTTTGTTTGACTTTCTTTGCAATCTTTGAAAGATATGAAGCTATAGCTTTTTTTTCTCTTTTTCAGCAAAGGCCCTCTTTGTTGCCTGCAAATCCTTAAAACCAAACTTTCTTATTGACTCTGGAATAGCTAGATTATCTGCTAGGCCATCAAGAACACTCCTTCGCTTTGGTTTTAATTCCTGATTTACTTTTGTATTCCTGTTACAAATAAAAAAAATTACATTTCCTTTGCTCTTGTTCAATTCTTTAGCAGTGACCTTTGATGCTTTGCATTAATGGTTTTCTTGTTTCAAACTGTTTTTTTCAAACTGGAAGTGGTAATTGCATACCAAGCGTGATTTCATTTCGGATGATGGAACTGTACTGACAGGAATGTGTTAAAATGCAATATGTTCGGACTCTCTTTTGTCTCTTACTTACCAGCAACCTGTTACTGTTACAGCTTGAGTTGACGACATATAAAGGGATGTTTTTAGGTCTTTGGAATACATAAGCAAGGTTTTTTTCGCCCACTTAGCCAAAAATAAAGTTTCATGCAGATGCACAACCTTGCACAGGTTGTCAGCATATTTGCAAAATTATTCAGCATCTAAAACCACAATTAAAATTTGTATAGTAGTCTAAACGCTGCCTAACAAATCCAATTTTGCTAATGTACTTTTAGCCTGTATCCAAAACCAGGAGAAGACCGGAGCAAATTCGAAGATTACGAAAACCGAAATGTAGCCGGAAATTGAATGAATATGTAAATGTGTAATTAGATTTTCTGGAAAAAAGATCACATGGAAAGAAAGAAAAAAGAAACATTCAACATCAGTTTTTTTAATTACATGTAATTATATATCCAATTATGTTTAATAAAGCACAAACTATTTCGAAAGTGATATTTGCTTATTGTAGGAAGTAGAAGATATGTCCCATCAATCTCAGCTAGAGAAGAACAAGTACAGGAACTGGGTCCGGGCAGGGCTAGGCCTCTTGTATGTAAAGGAAGGCCTGGAGCCGTTTTGTGATGATGTTGTTAAGCAACAACACATATATATAATTAACAGAGTGAAACAGACAATGACTGTGTCAACAGTTGCCTGTGGTCAATGCAACTGGTGGACCCTGAAGCCAAATCACGTTCAAGGCCCAAATCATCAATGTCCTCTCGGTCAAGATAAATGTAACTGTCAATACCCAGGTCGAAACACTGCATGTCCTAACAGAGTATGTGGTGCCATCTACGATGAGATAATTAACTTGCATGCATCTACTCCGCCAGCACCTTTTTGGAAGAATACTGACTCACAGCAATGGTGCACAGACGCATGGTCTATTGCCAGATGCTTCATTAACGCGTCTGGCTATGCAGACAAGTTAAACATTTCCGATGCTGACTGTTCCGGAATTCTACACGTTCTTATTAACAACAAAGGCTTGCGTAATCATATCCAATGTCAAATAACAGGCACTGATGTATTTTCTGAGGTACGTCCGAGCTTAAGTCATCTTTTTGAAATTTCTCATAGAATTAAATCGTCTTCATCTTTTTTAAGAGAACAGAATGATACATGTGTTTTTCTGATGTAATTTAGAAATATTTTCAGCTTGACATCGTTTCTATAAACAGGACATAAGCTGATAAGCTTTACCATGTTTACTACTAGTATACAATGCGTTTGCAATTGTTCTGCTTCTTTGAAACAGAAAAATATATTTAAAATTATTTGCTATAAATATGTATTAAATATCGGATTATCTGGAGATACGTATATCAGAATTGATTTAAGTTTAATGTAACGATGTTTATGAATTTAGCTGGTACAGTTCCACGCAGGCATTTTCAATTATCATACCCCAAGAAAGAAAGTATAATTGTGCTTTATTGGAAATACACTTGTCTGCCCGTCTTTCAGCCTCTAGACGCCATTTGTCTGAGCAATTGGCTGGAATCCAATGAAAATGCTCAAGACTAAATAGTAGAAATTTAAGTTGTGAACATTGTTACGCCCGCGTATTTCTTTAGCACAACATTTATTCACATATGCTCACACATTGCAATTTATGATGGTTTGAAAACCTGAACCATTACTGATGTTTTTGCTACCCTGTGTTCAGTAAGCACCAGATCAAGAACGATGCGTTTAAGTACTTGTATTTGATCGGTTTTTCATTTTTTCAATATTCCTATCATATATTTTCATTTTGGTAATCTAACAAATATAGGAATCAATTTTAGACCGGCGAAGTTATTGTGACTGTTTGAGTTTATACATGTACTAGTCTATTTCAACTTTGAAGGCAAACCAAATTTATGGGCTGATATTTTATAGTTGTTCACCTTCTGTGACAGTTATAAAATATCAGATCTGTGAAAAGGGTCACACTGAAACGCCAAATTAATTAGGCTAAGTTTATACGGGCAAGACCTTCCATGTACTAAATATCCCGAAAGATAATTAGCATGCATACTGTGCATTTGTGGTTTAAGTGGTGTACATATAAATGTATGTAAGGCTTCATTGTATTTTATCAGATACGCAAATACCGGAACTCCATTTTTCACGGCAGTAATATGGAACTTGAGGACAATGATGTCAACAAAATCATTGATGACATGATAACTGTCTTACAAGATGGAAAGGAGCTAAACGCTAGAACAGAATCACAAGCAGCTGTGAAGAAATTGTTAGAGGTAATTGTTGAAACAATTTTGTAGTGAGATAAATAATGACCGGCAATGGATAGAATAATTGCTCACTTCTTAACAAATGAGTATTTTGTTGTTTGTATCACCCAGTAAAAAGCTGCAGTATGTACATTTTAGCCTACCTTTGTGCTAAATATATCGCTTTTTGATTGTTATTTGTTAACCACTCTTACATCTGCTCCTCATACATAAGTTTCAAATCAATAAAAAAAGTTTCAAAAGAGTATAGATTCCATTTCGTATTTTGCCTTAGTGTTCAAAGTAGGAACACTTATACAATTTCAGCTGTGGTCATAATTATGTTTTACATAGAAATTCATAGCAAAATTTTAGAAATATTCTTATTAGAAACATTAAAGCCTGAAGCTTACTATAGATAGTTGGATGTAGCATTACCTAGTGGTATTCTACAAAAGTTTTTGACCTGGAGTTGAATGTGTTTGCTTCTATTCAAACAACACGTAGCCTTTTTATAGACTTGAAACTCAACAATTGCTGTACTTTAACTTTGTTTCTGCGACGCTGTTGTTGACCTTGTATTATGGTCAATGGTACCCAGGTGAGCGCTATAGGGCCATCATGGCTCGCATGTATAGGTTAAATTGATGACCTGATTAAACAAAACAACGGAAACTTTCCCTAAATACCAGATTTATCTAGACAATTTCTACATCAAGGAATATGAGCGCCAGTGAGGAATTGCACTGTAGAGCAGAAAGTGACCCGAACAAATATACAACATATTGAGATTGTATGAGAACTGTTTATACATGCATATCAGAAATATAACCACCAGAGAGTCTTGTTACTGTCACCAATATGTCCGGACGTACCTTCTTTTCTCTTCTAAAATTACTTGCAGATTTTTACAGATTTTTTTATGACCTCAAAGCGAAATCGTTCTAGGATGGCTATAAGGGAACATGACTTTCGTACAATAAAATGAAATTTGTAAGGGATTATCGGTATTATTGGTATTAAGATACATGCCACATCACGTTTAACAGCGTGACTTTATTTTTTTTAACTCAAATGTTGTTATGACCCCAAAAATCGCCTGGTGTCCGTCGTCTGTCTGTCTGTCCACACTTTACCTTGTGTTTGTAATAGAGGCTGTATCTTTCACTCGATCTTCATGAAAGTTGGTCAATGTGACTGCCTCGATGTTATGTAGGTCGAGAGTGGATATGGGTTATCTGGTGTCGAATAGTAGGTCACGGGATCAAATCATAGAAAACCCTTGTGTATGGAATAGAGGTTGCATTTTTCATTGCATTTTCATGAAACTCTGTCATTATAATTGCCTTGATAAAATCTAGGTCGAGTTTGAATATGGGTTATCTGGGTCGAAAAGTAGGTCACGGGATCAAATCATAGAAAACCCTTGTGTATGGAATAGAGGTTGAATTTTTCATTGCATTTTCATCAAACTTAGTCAGTAAAATTGCCTTGATAAAATCTAGGTCGAGTTCGAACATGGGTCACAGGGTCAAATCATTGAAAAACTTGCGTATTCAATAAAGGTCCTATTATTCATTGGATTTTCATGAAACTGGGTCAGTATGATTGCCTTGATAAAATCTAGGTCGCAATCAAACCTTGGTCATCAAGGGTCAAAAACTAGGTCATGGGGTCAAATCATAGAAAAACCTTGTGTATGCAATAGAGATTGCATTTTTCATTGGACCTTCTTGAAACTTGGACAGTATGAATGCCTTGATTGTTGTTTGGTCAGTTTTGAACCTTGGTCATCAGGGGTCAAAAAGTAGGTCACAGGCCGTCAGGGTAAAATTGTTTAAAAAAACATGTGTATGCAATACAGGATGCATTTTTCATTCTATCTTCATGAATTTTAAAAGGTGACATTTACAACCCAATCATCATGTAAATTGGTCAAAAGGGTTGCCTTGTCAAGGTCGAACAGAATGTTTGTGTTTTTTGATAATACATGTAGTTTAGAGTTGAAGTTTGGTCACATATTGTCATAAGTCTCAGGTGAGTGATATAGGGCCATCTTGGCCCTCTTGTTTTTATTTCTTACTTAGATATTACATCAATGACCTATACTGTCAAATCTGAAAATTGTCAATTACAAGTTCCCTTTAAAAATCCCCTACCTACTACCCCATAGCAGGTTACAGGAACAGACATATTTTAAGGCCTTATGTCACATACTTCATTAAGGTGATGTATTTTAATGTCCAATTTAGAAATTGTTTGTCGGAGTTGACATTTCGTATATTTTGTAGTTAAAGGAAAAGGATCTTATCATAACAACACAAAGTGAAGCTCAAGTACTGAATGGGGTCATGAAGGCTATCACTTTGAAAGAAAAGGAAATAGTTGATATAATCGATTCAAAACAAAATGAACTAAAACAAAGGGAGACGGAAACAAAGAGAGAAATACAGAGTAAAAGCGATGAAGTTAAGGACACACTAGACAAGGTTACGAAAGAAATCGAGAAAAAAAAGCAGGAAGTAGAAACAAAAGCGTCCGAAGGTCTTGCTGAGATAAATGTAAGTGTGGCAAAAAGGAGAAAAATTGATGAAACTTTATCTTCAAGAATCGACATGTTGGAGGAACAAATGTCTGAGCAGAGCAAGCAAATTGAGGTAAATACGTTTTATAAGCCAATCTGATTTGTGAAAAAAAATTCAAACTATCATTATCACCATCGCTGTCGATGTCAAAACTTATAATTGCCCTGAACGCTGAAACGCTCATCTAGTATCATTACTTGACTATATAGTGCGACTAAAATAATCTCTGCCTTGCAAGTTGCAAGAGTAGTAATGGCACTTTTTGTGATTTTAGAAAGAGATTTTAGTTTGTGGGTAAGTTTTGTATTTAGGTTCACTTTTTCCCTCACGTATCAAAGTTATTGCTGTATTTGTTTGAAACACGATCATACAACACAATGGAAATTAGATTAATTTACCTTGTTTTTTTCATGAATAATGATCCCTTTTTTGTTCTTAGAAAAACAGATTATTGTGATTAAGGTTTGTGTTGGATCCCCTTGTCAGCTAAAGTTTAGAAAACATTGCCTGAAACTTAAACACCTTATTTACCGGCATAAACTGACTTTTGTTGGTGGCACGGTGGTCGAGTGGTTAACGTCTGGACTTTTAATTCGGAGGTACCCTGTTCGAATCCCGGCTGGGGCACTGGAAATTCCAAAAAACGCCTTTTAGTGTTTCCCACCCATCTAGAGATGAACCGGATAGAGGTAGTCTAGTGTGTATCGTTCCTTTACACCAGACACGTTAAAGAACCAAGCGGACTATTCGTAAAAAAGCTAGCGCCTGGTAACCGGATTCCCTTGTCTTCAACCTACGCATGTCAGGTGTCTTGACTTTTAAATATGCAATAGTTTATTTTTATGATAAGCTGAGAAGGACAAAGAAGGTGCAGTGCTCTTGTTTTGTTTAGTATTTTCTAAAGTATTGATCAAACAAGATCCTTTGTTTTTGAAAAGGACCAATTCATTATATAATTGACAATAAATAAGTGATGCTCTGGAACATATTGCCAAAAAGGCCCAGTAACTTTACTGTATATTTCCATACATTGAGTGAAAGTACTTAAATGGATATATTTTAAAACAAAAATGTAGACTAAACTTTCTGATATCTTAAGCTTTTCAGGAGTCAAATAATATAGTTTTTGATACAACTTACTGCGTACGTACCGTGATAAGATCTTTCTATTGTACAGATGTATATCATGTATATTGGCATCCTTCGTAAGGAATGGTGGCTGATTTCTGCCATGTCCCGTTTGCCGGCATGACGGGGAAAAATGCAAAAGAGGAAAAACTTATGACACTAAGCGATAATTGCTTACCCGGGCGACAACGCGACGTAAAGTCAATCAAATGTTTGCCTTTTCTCATTTTCGCACAGCCAACCCGCCGATCTTATGTCACGGTGTACAATGAACAATTGTCGCTTGGCACCCTATGTTTTTCGTGTTTTCGCATCTTTGCCCCGCTACCAACCTAGCCAAAACGCGACAAATAAGTAATTTGTTGCATTTTCGCCTTTACATTTTTGCCCCACCACCCGAGGCCGTGACATCGCAGAAATCAGCCACCATGGTTAGGAGTTTTTGAATAAGTGACATTTGACCAGTTGACCGTATGTAATCTGCAAAACAGCCTCCATAGCTTTAACTTAAGGTTAGTGGCAATTTTTCTCCTGTTTTCAAAGCACCTGTTATCCAAATTCGTTCATGTTCTGTTTGTATAAAGTTGTCTTGTCAATTGTTTAAATCGTTTTCCCCATTTTTCAGGATCTTCTTAATTCACGCGAGGAACAAGAAGCAAAGAAATTGTCTATAGAGAAACACTTAGATTATATAAAAAAGAAAGAAGGTAAGAGCGCAATCGTAAAAATCTAGTTGATGTTTTCAGTTTGTTTTATGTCTTCAAATAAAATATGTTTATATTTATCCAAGAGCCTGGAATAATCCCAAACACTCAATTAAATCGCTAGCTTATTTAATTTAAATACTTAATATATTTTGGCATTGCCGAGACGTGTACTACCAATTTTATGTGTCGTCATTGGTTAATACTTTGCTCAGGGTTAAGTTGTTTAACATACAGATGCACAATTAGACTACTCGTTTTACATGGACATGTTGATTCATTTAACATGCATGTCCTCAACGGTGTATGGCTGATTGTCCTCCCCTGTCCAAAACAATAAATTGTCAATTAAGTTTGTTTAAGAGGCACACTCAAATCACGTTGTCTCGAGCAACATACCTTTTATTTAGTAAAAATACATCACCACATCATCCATCAACTCCGAAGAAACCATTCATTCACTTTGAAATACTTTGTGTGCCAAAGTTTAATATATGTTAAGTTGAGATTGATAAGTTTCAACAGGTTTTGTCCCCCACCAATGACTGAGATTTTACAGTTTACATTTTACTTCTGTAATTGTATTGTATTTGGGAGAGCCATGTTATAAGTGGCAAGCACTTGTGGCTCAAACCATTTGCTGATTATATGGCAATAAACTATGTTTAAACTAGAGGTTTGGCGTGGTCCGTCTGTCTGGCCATAACTAAGGAACCAGTGGATATAATTTATGAAACTTAAAATATGTGTACAATATCATAGAACCACGGCGCACGCGCAACATTGTCAAGATTGGCGTAGTATCTCTAGAGTTATAACCCTTTAATTGTAATTTTCTTCTATACTCAATATTAAAACATAAACATTCTATTAAATTTTATCTGGATCCAGTTATCAAGCTTTAATTGCAATTGGCTCAAATAATTAAAGGTCACTCTTTCTAATATCCACCACCTTCAACCCCTTAACTTACAACAGTTGAGTTCTGTATGATCGTAAGATGCAGCAAAAGAATAATTTCTCTGGGATGAGGCCCTAATTGGTGGTGAAATTAAAAAAAATAAATATGAAAAGGCGTGTCTTAATTTAATTTTGCTTGGCACAAATAATCATTTTTGTATTCCCTAACAACGGAAAAAATAGAAACTGGACTTTAACAGAAATGAGGCCCCAAAAGGGATGATATGCTGTTGTTACATAATTGTTCTATATAGAAACTTAAGATTTTTTGTTGTCTGAAACTAGTAGTAGTGGTTTAATTTAACTTACTAGTACAACAATTAAGTTCTTTATGACTGTACCGCATTGTTTTACTGAAACAGACAAACCGATACACTTTCCAGTTGTTTTTTTTAAGGAAGCGTATAATGGTCGCCAGTTGCTAGATATTAAATTTGCTGCGAAAATATCGCTTCAAGTTTGAAACCTTACGGAGAAAATGCAAGATAATAACAGAACTAATTACATGATACTTGTAGCATTCGTTTCCCAAGAATCAACGAGTAAACTTATTTTGAACGGTATAGTTTTTGCATGAAAGATTTATCTTGCTTGTGTAAGATAATTTATTACTAAATATGAGTCAATATTTAGCTCCAAAAATAGTGACACTAGAATAGATGACTTTTGAAAATGTTCTCTCTTTAGCTCTACCTAGCTTGCCTGCCTGTCTGCCTGTCTGCCTGTCCTCACTTACCGCCTGAACACTCTAGAAGCCATCGTCATGAAAATTGGTCAGAATATTTGTCATGAAGATCTCTCGACAAAGATTGTCACACGGGGTCAAATCCTAGATCAACTTGCCAAATAATAGAAACATCTTTTAAACATTGTAGAAGCCACGATCATCCGTAAAATTGGTTAGAATGTTTGTTTTGCAGAAAAATAGCTCAAGACAGAAACTGTGTTACGTGTGATCAAAATAATAAAGACGCTGTGATCACTCCAGAAGCTAAGCTTGCACCTAATCGTCCTGAAAATGTCTTGAAAAATGCTAGGTCAAGTTTGAAATTGGGTCACATTGGATCAACATCTAGATCACAAGGTGAAATTATAGAACGTCAAAGTTCTAGAATTAATATTTTTGACCAAATCATCTTGAAAATTAGTCAGAACGTTTGTTTTAGTGAACTCTAGGTTAAGGTGAAATGCATCTCAAATATTTTGTTCGAATTATCTCATAAAATTTACACTGTGCGTATTTGAAGATTTTTCTGATGGAAATCCGATTTCAATGTTTTGATATCTCTTACGGTTTCTATGCTGTTGTGCTTCAACCATTGCCTTTGACGTCACTGTTTGCACAGCACGCTATTTCATATATTTCTTTCACCGCGCTTTTAATTCTAGATTTATAGACAATATTAAATAACACGCGCCTTGCATTTAAGACGTTCATCATAATGGTATAAAATTTGATGAACACATTTCGACGCTTGAGACGCTAGTCGCGATTATGTGATGTCAAAAGGGTAAACATTCTATCAGAGTTTTGCTGTTTGATATGCTTTTTAAAAATTATTTTACAATCATTTGATATGATTAAAAGGGTGGGTCATCGGCTTACTATTTCTACGATTCCACGAAATTTCACCTTTACCCAAACGTAGTTTTGACGTTGTGATGTACTGGTAGTTACTTTGTATGTTTTCTTTTTTATACAGTAATAAGTTGATTTACTAACAGGCTCTTGTTTTTCAATAAGTCAATTTATAAACCCGGATGGGCTATTTTAAAAGCTACGAAAATTTATCTGCCTAAAACAATTTATAGGTTTATAATGTGAGCTTTGACCAGTGCTGTTCTATAGCGTTTAGATCGGATGTACACCCTCCCGTCATGTACATACATGTAGTCACAAAATACGGTACCATATCTGCAACTCTATTAGAATTAATTCAGATGCTCCAGTGGCGACTTAATATGTATAACGAATACTTCTAAAGATAGAAACATTATTTCTTTTTTGTTCTGTGACTGGGATGGGTGCGAACAACCAATAGATACATAAAGAGCAAGAGTTTATTTTGTAAAGAAAAACTACATTAGTTGCTTAACTAATTGTTCCGTGATATTTTTATTTTTCTCATTTCCGTCTATGCAAAAGATGGAACTCCTGGAACAATAAAACACGTCATATAACTAGCGATATACAAAATACATTAATGAACAAAACTGAACTCTCTCACACTTACATGTTCAGTTCGTGAATGTATGCTTGTGATTAGCATCTGTAAGTGAATAGCACCGATACACGTGAGACTACCTCTTGGTTTCTAACCAGTTCATCTCCAGATGGGTGGGAAACACTAAAAGTGTTTCTGTAATTTCCAGTGCCCCGTCCGGGATATATACCCATATGATATATATTTCTCTTTTGAAATTGTGTAATGTTAATGTCTTTTTGAGTAATCAATAGATAGTAGTCTTTTCCTTCTGTGTATCCCTCTGTAAGTGGTTGTCTTTCTATTTTTTGTGTACGTCATTTCCCATTTATAACCTAAGCACTACACATATGAAATCATTGCATATAAAACTTGTGACGGAAAACTGATTTGCTATCTCACACTTCCAACCTGTGATAATTATAAAATATGAAAGATAATTTAAACGACCAAATTAAAGTAAAGGAAACATTCTTTCGTAACCACAGACAATCAAAATCGCTATATAGCCTGCAGATGGCATTTTTATTCATTGAAAAGGGTCATTGTTATAGCACGGAACATCGAACAAAACTATGCATTTAGAAAAATGTATTAAAGTAAACGATCTGGAATTAAGTAAACACTATGTAGGGAAGAAGGCTGCCGGTTTGAAGCCCATCAGCGGAATCTTTACCGGGACCTGTATAATTCCTCCTGTCTGTGCAACAACTGGTCATATTCCAGGGAGACTCCGTCAGTATTGTAGTTATTATACAATGCAAGATTGATGTAAATAACTAGAATTAAAAGAAGTAGATATTTTGTTTTTTCAGTGAAGTAGATATTTTATTTTTCAGTATGAATATACGTAATCAGTATTTACATATTGCTAATTTCATGTCAACCCAGACCAAGACCAAGTTTTTGAAAATTGGTCTAAAATTATGAACACACGGCCTTGTTGAATAAGGTCAGTGTATATTGACCCGATAGTGCTATACCTGTACTACTATATGTATACAGCAATTTTTTTCAATTTTATTATTTTGTTCTAATATATCAGTATATGGGGTACCAGAGTTGTAGATGGGCCTCTGGGGAATGGGGTCCAAACCCCGAGCCGGCTGCCTGTGGATAACGCGAACTATTTTTGTGTTAATCAGTTAAAAAGTTGATATCACGAAATTATTTCGCGTTATCTACTTATTCATAAATATGGCGAATAAGTAGATAACGCAATCTATTTTTCGCGAAAAAGTCACATATTTTCGTGATATCCATTTCGGCTACATAATAATTTCAATTTAAAGGGAAAATCATGATAGAGCCCACTACTGCATACAATAATTAATGAACGACTGACACATAATTACGTTTCAGATAACTATAAATGTTAGATTATTACCGGATTTGTTCTTACTTTTAGGTAACCCTTGGATAGAAATAAAAAAGAAATGAAAAGTAAAAGTTTTAAAAAGTTTTCATAAACACCTTTATCTATATGCGAAATGAAAATCTTTCGCGAATACGTTATTACTTTTCTAGAAAGATTTTCATTTCGCGAAATCTTTTTACTTTTCATGAACACGTTTACTTAGTTACTGTATGCAGTAATTGGCGTAGAAGAAACGTTTATTTTATGTAAACATTTAACAATATATCGAATCAAAATGGCCGTTAACTGAAATATTTCGACATGATATATCAAAATTTCATATTTGTCTGGTAAATTGTATGCAGAAATATGCCACCATAGATTTGAGCTGGAAGGACACAATTTGTGTTTTCTTTGAATCTGATATATTGTCATAAAGATTAATTACGCTCAGGTGAGAAAAATAGGACCATTCTGACACCCTTGTTTCATTTTCTCCCTAAATGATGGAGGTCGGAAGCAGCATTTAGTCGGTATTTTTGCATCCGCCCGTCTGTCGGGCCAAATACTTTTTGTCACGAGAAGAAGTCAAACAGTTTTTGAAGGGTTAAGTTAATATTTAACACAATGATAAAATGTCATTTATAGTGCAGTGTCAATAGGACAAGAACTCCAGCTTACCACATATTTGAATTATCTACATTTCATGAATTGCTTTTTAAGAGCGTGTGCAAAAGATTGTGTTGATATTTTACACAGATATAAAGGCCATTAAGAAGGAGTACAATGACCAAGACATGACCAAGTGCAGTGACAAAATTATTACAATACCTTACCCCTTATTTTAAATATTTAATATATTTAAGTATCCCAAATCCCCATTGCGTGTAAAATATGAGTTTCCGGAGCATAACTCACAGAGTTCCCGCTGTCGGAAACCAATGGAGCCAAGTGCGTTAATAAATAAATTCTGGCGCTATAATTCTTCTTTAGTTGCGAATTTAATGCCCGATTGCACGAAATGTTTAAACTCTTATTTATATCCCGGGTTTGAATAATCCGATTGCACGAAAGAGGGTTATCCATGCCACGCGAACGTAATCAGTGTTTTAACTCTTACCGCTTCATTTTGTTGCAACATTTTGTTTTGATAGGAAATTCTTATACAATCCGATTGCATGAACAGTTTTGTCATGATTTATTCGATTTATGTCCGGGTTATCCAAACCTGGTAAGGACCAGGTTTATGAATCGAGTTGAACATTTAAATATTATACGAAATGGATTAAATTACGCAAAAGAGCATGTACAAAAAGTTGATAGTTCCAATGAAATATCTAAAGAGACATTTTAAACATGGATGGTTAACTATATACTAATTAAATGAAAGAAAAAGTCTTTAAGGACGTGACATTAATGCTGGTTGCATCAAGGGTTCATGTAACAGGATTTTAAGTTTGTTTGAATTTCATTTTGATTAATTTACAATATCAACCTGGTCCATGGAAATGCATTTAAATATTATTGTGCATGCATCTACATTTTTACTAGAATTATTTCCAGATATATCACAGGTGTTTTTTCTCTAATTTTGTTCTTATTTTTTATATACAGTAAAACCTGTGAACAAAGACCATTGACCAGAAAGAGCAATGCCAGGCTTTGTTGACTGGTGTTGTTTTATTTAGATGAATTTCGACAAAGCAGAGCAGTACAAGATTTTCTCCCTGTTGGTCTTTATTCGAATTGTGGCCTTTTAAACTAGCTTGGGTGTTGGCTTTTTCTTTATTGACTTAATTAAGCTCATAAAATAACTTCAAAAACCTTTTCCATAGCGTTTGCAGTGTTGGCTAAAGACGAACATCAGCAAAGAGTTCTCCTTAAACACTGTGTGCACTGAAAAAAACAACACATTCATGCCTTGTTTGTACAATAAACGACACCTTTTAAACATGTCAAATTTAATGTGCTAATTGATTCTTTTTCTTGTTAATCCATAATCTTGAATTTGAAGGTGGCTATATGTCATCTGTTATTGGGGCGTGAAAAATAAATTGGGTTGTCCTAAATGCAATGTTTACATATTTTCATCACCGAATATAGCTGTTTGTTTGTAAACGTAATCTGTTTGTTAGAAATAAGAACCAAAAGCTTAGTGGCTCACTTATTCGCATTTCAGGATATATGTGGAACTCATTATAGCCGAATACGTTAAACCAATGTGCGACCATCAAAACCGAATGTAGTCTTGCAAATGTCAGAGGCCTACTTTGTGCACAATCCTTGTAAATCGATAGCTTTTTCAGACCTTATTATTTACGTTATTTAACAGCTGTCGTTACTAACCAGAATCGACGTTACAAACAGAAATACGTTAAGAATGCGATGTCTTGAAAAATGAATAATAAAATCTAAGACAAATTTGGTTTTAAACAAGAGTACCGCCTGCGGGTGCCGGACGCTCGTCTGATTTTTTCCTCTTAAGTTTATTTATCACCATTTTTTAAGTAACAGTGTCCATGACCTTGACCCCAGAACACAATCCCCAAAATGTTTTCATAATGATAATTAGACACTAAATTTGGTCACCTGGACTTTGACCCCAACACTTAGCATAGAGCTTAGACATTTGGCATTGCCTATATACAAAGAATGTTTAAATCATTACACCCGAATCAAAATTGCGCCGCTCGGGGAATTATATAGGGAACACTTTTTCTTGTATAAAACCACAAAGCCCAGAGCTTAGGTATTTGGTAGTGGACCTCTACCAAGATAGTTTAGATAATGACCCCAGTCAAAATCACCCGTCCCGGTGTTAACTTGATTTTACATTGAGACATGTAGGAAAACTTTTTGAAATATTCTTTTCTCATACCACTAGGCCTAGAACTAGATATTTGGCGTGTATCATTGCCTAAGAGGTCCCGCCCCGGGATCACAAATGTTAGCAATGTTACTCATCTGATCGATATACTGCAATCATAGCCCTTCTGCTTAACTTAAAAAAAATGATGACATTGAGTTTATATTTTAAACAGTACTGGAGAGCATTCAAACGAAGTGCAGTATTCTATAGATACAAAGAATTGATGGTTTTCTTAATATTAGGAGATATTGAGAGGAAGCACAATGTTAAAAAGTCATAGCTTAATCTAGGCTAATGATTGATTTGCACGCCTTTTACATTTTTTCAGACTTTAGGACAAGATTGGTAGAGCTGTATCGAGAAAGTGCTGTATGGGTACCAGTATTTCCTTTACAACCAGGAAAAAATATGAAAGATATAGACACAGTGTACTGTGCGCCATGGTTAGAGATTGAGACATGTCAGTCGGAAATTGACCAAACAAAGACTGAAATATCTATGCATGAAATATTTATCAACAAAGGCAAAAGGGTAAGACTTATATACATACTTGGAGAGGCAGGCTCGGGGAAAAGCGCTTTTTGTATATACCTAGTACGTCAGTGGTGCACCGCCCATTCTTCAAGCAAAGCAAGTAATGCAAATGAGTCTGACTCTGAAATTGTAAAAGCAATGAAGTCATTTGAATTTTTGTTTTACATAACACTCAGACATAATGCTGACTGTGACAGTATCAAACAGATGTTAGACCAGCAGTATGGGGACCAGAGCCTTGACAAGATACTGGAAAATGAATCGAATAAGTGCTTGATTTTACTAGACGGCCTTGATGAATGGACCCAGAATAAACAGATGCCACAGTTCCAGTCCAAAGGGCTAGCTAAAAAAGATCACAGTAAAGAGTATACAATAATAACGACAACACGACCTTGGAAATTTGAAACATTAGGCATAAAAGATACAGAAGTACAAAGAAAGATCACACTTAAAGGCCTAAATGAATTGTTTCTAGAAAAATTGACCGACGATTTTATCAGTATGTTAAATCAAAAGTTTCAAAAGAATAAACTGACCTCTGACTTCAAAGATAAGCTCGAACAAAATGCAGTTTCTAAGTTGAGTCATGTTCCCATAATCATTCAACAGTTAATTTGTCTGTGGTTTGATGACAAATTTCATGGAAAATCTGTTTGTTCCACATATAGCAGTATGCTAGAACTCTTCTTTGACTGGGCAGACTTGAAAACCCTTGATGATGACAATATTGCTACAGTTAGAGATTTTTTACAAAATGAAGATAACATTCGGTTACCTGAATATCTAAAAAGTTCTGATACGTGTAGTAAATTCAAAAACATTATAAACTGTATGTCAATGTTAGCTTTTGAAACACTATTTGGTTTAAAACAGGAAAACCAATTGTCGTTTACCAGCACATTATTTCAACACCTAAAAATATCAACAAGTGATGTAAAATGCTTTTTGAAAACAGGAATTTTGTGCAAGGATCGCTGTGTTACTTTAAAAGCAAGCAGTCGCCAAACTTCAAGTTTTTCATTCATTCACAAAACAGTACAAGAATATTTAGCTGCAATATATATTTCAATTCAGTTTGAAAAGTTATCTGGGATCGGATACCAAGATAACTGCAGACATTTTGTGGAAAAATACTTCATAGCCTGCACAACAGTTGAAGATATTTTAAGGCAATCAAATGTTTTTATTATGCTTTGTGGTTTAGAACCAGCGTTAATAACAAACATCAGTGAGTTCATCAATAAAATTGTTACATTGGATACATGTACCAGGAATTCAACCACAGGAATAGAAAAACGAATTGACAATTCGCACATTCCAGCATTCAGCCTAGCATTAGGATCTGCATTTCATGCAGAATGTACACCGGTTGAAGACAGGCCTAATTTTCTATTATTCTACGATAGCAGCATCGTGGTTGAAGTTCAGAGCATAATGGGTAGATGTGCCGATGAGCTTGCAGCCATTGGACACCGAAAACAGCTGAAGGAGAGTATTTGTCTGGCAAATATCCTCATAAATAGTGAAGACCTGTCCAGTCTTTGTGAAGAGGTCGTTATTCCACAAAGCGTTGTGAATCTTTATTTTTGTAACGATACACTCACTAAACGTGTTATACAGATTCTCTTCAAGATGAACAACTTGATTTCAATAAAGATTGCTCCAACAAAGCTGTCAGATGAAGACTGTGGTGCACTGATTACATTGCTCGAACAATTTACGCAGCTTAAAGAGATGTCAGTAAGTGTTTGTCCTGCCGGGAACAAGAAACACACGGTAGACATGTCAAAACATGAGAAGCTAGAGATTTTTCAGTTTGCTATATGGGGTTTCAGTGTAGACAATTTGCCAGAAAATCTTAGGTCTGATACTGTGAGCAATTCACGCACGGAACTTGTAATAAGACACAATAGCAACATTGCAATATATGAAGTAAGAAGCATCCATGTTAATTGTCATTCACTTGAATGCTATTACCTAAATCGAGTTGAGGATCAAACGTATTTTCTTTATATTCTGTTACCACCGTTGATGAATGTGAGCACTCTTAAATTACATTCTCTGACCGTTATTGACCCAGTTTTTGCACACCCGTCTGATATGGACAGTATTAAACAAATTAAACTTTCATTAATAGACATAGATATCGCAACATGGGAAAGATTTATAGATAGCCTTCCTACTTTGCCAAATGATATTGAGGTGGAAACAGAGGATTTGAGAATTACATTCGATGACATTTCGATTGAAAGTGAAATAATAGACGAAGCGAATTACACTTTATGTGATTTAGATGAGTTTGATGAGGAGGAATTCATGCTCGATAAAGCAAAGAGCTACGTTAGACGCAATAGTGAGTTATTCTGTGTGACAGAAGACCTGTTTGATGAAATAAGTGCTGAGTATTCGTGCTTTGACTTTCAAAGTAAGAGTAATCTCACATCTCTCAGCCAATAAGTCTGACAGATGTCGTACTGTGTCAAGTATATAATACATGCTTATCTTGTGTCTAACATTATATGTAATCTTGTATGACTACATTCAACCACAGAACCTCTTCCCCTTAATGTTCTGGAATTTTTATGTTAAATCGAACTAAAAGTATTGGTCTGGTATTTTGACTTGTTTATACAATGTATATTAGAAATCGCAGCAAGATAGATAGATAGGTACCTTTAATACCTGAATTCACTGTTAATTAGCAGAATAAGCAGAACAAAATATCATTACGAAAGAAAAATAAACTTCAGACATATAAGAGACATCTTAGGAACTGAAAACTTAATATAAATCCCTATGTTTTTATGTATTATTCTTCTCAATGTTTCAAATAATAGTCTTAATCAGAAGACACTGTTCCGTATCAATAGATTGCCAAATACATTAAACATATTCAACATATGACTTTATACAACCCGCCTTGGTGCAGTGGTAGCACGTTCGCCTTAGGATAGCAGGGTCTCGGGTTGGATCCCCACCAGTGCCCAAGTAGTGGAAGTGACCTTAAGGCAAGGCACAGATAATTCAATATTGTCTCTCTTTCTCTGTCTCATGTATATACAAAAATAATCACAGTTTTGATATAAATATTCAGAAAGTTGCAACTTTAATACATTGAGCTATGGGATGAAGGAATATTTCCAGCATGTATTAATGAACGTATAGTGTCATTAGAAGCTGATAAAATCGTCTGACAAGATAATCTTGCAGCATTAATGTTTACGGCTACACAGGATGAAACAGCCAAAATGGCTGTACTTGTTTCAGACGACATAAATTCCAACTTTGTGATAGTTTCTACTTGTATAAGTCAGTATACAGTGAAATATGTAAGTAGAAGTAACGAGCTAGCTAAGAGATACAACAAAAATGGAAACATCTGTCAATGACTACTGATACTGGTGTACTTAAAATGAATGTGAATGCTTTGCAATGTTATAATATCTGAATCAGGGATTTTAGTACTTATACTTTGTGACTT
Organism: Saxidomus purpurata; assembly: GCA_022818135.1. Taxonomy (NCBI): domain Eukaryota; kingdom Metazoa; phylum Mollusca; class Bivalvia; order Venerida; family Veneridae; genus Saxidomus; species Saxidomus purpurata. The sequence continues at coordinate 19,251,400 of JAFMSR010000006.1, read as the reverse complement.
GTCGGTAAAGATTTTACACGAAGTGCAGTAGTATAACTAGACAGTTTTACATAAAAGTCTAACAAGACTAATCCAAAATATCATCCTATAAAACAAAATGGGAAGTGTTTGTTCTGCGCATTTTCAAGTGAGACAATGTCTAAAATACTACCAGGAAAACATATTGACAGTAGAATGAACTATCTTTTGCACGTTTTCCTTAAATCTCATATTTGGAACGTTAACCTATCTGCATGGTCAGGCGCGGCGCAAGAAAAAAAAACTACTTAATGTTTGAAATTATGTGTTGTAAATCAGTATTATTATCGGTATATAATTATTGATTTACTCAATACTGCACTGCGATTGGACAAACAATATTTCAAACACAAAATGTTTTTTGACATATTGCAGACAAAATAAATTAAATAATAATCCGTTTAAGTTAAGAATCTAGTTCAGTGTTTGGTGCATTTACGCAAATCCATTGGTAAGACGCGGCGCATGTAGGGCGACCAATTTATTGCACAGACACATTGGAAAGTGACCTCTTGGTCACCCGGTGCATCTAGGGCCATACATCAATTGCCTCGATAGCCTAGTGGTAGAGCGTCCGCTTCGAGTGCGGGAGGTCGTGGGTTCGCTCCCTGGCCGCGTCATACCAAAGACGTAAAAAATGGTACCAGTAGCTCCCTTGCTTGGCGCTCAGCATTAAAAGGGAAACTGGCTTCTCTTCTCTCATACCCTCACGGCGATGGATACCATCAGGAATGAGGTGTCGAGAGTGATTAATATAAGTTGGATAACTTGTTTCACAATCGACCAAAAATAAATTAGTATAAACTATACATCAATTGTACAAAATGTATGGTTGTCATCAAATCATGTTTAAAATTCAAATTATTTACTAAACAACCTTATAATATACAAGATATAAATCTTTACAATGTCAAAATCAAGACTTGAGTACCTCTGCATAATCTCGATTTTCACGATGTAAAGATTTATATCTTGTATAATATAAGGCTATGTAGTGTAAAAAGAATATTTAGAACGTGCATTGAAAAGAACCAAACTTTATTTCTGATTACTGCATGACTGTAGAATGTACTGCTGTGATACAATTATGCCGGCCAAATGGGTTGGGACTCCATACTGCAAGTGTCTGAGATTTGTTGTTATAAATGTATCAACATGAAAAGTAACATATTTTAGTGTTGTTGTTTTTTTTTTGTATATCAGCATTGTGTCCTGTTTACTCACTCTGTATAATTGATTTGCCAAGTTAAAGTGCCGCGAATACTGCGCTGCGATTGGACAACAAACATTATTTCAAACACTAACTAGTTTTAAAGAATTTGACCACTTTATCTAACAGACTTTTAAAAACTACTAGTAATAAAAAGATTAGTCATTAAATGTAAAAATCAAACTTGACTGATTTGCCAACGGGTATAGCATATACTTTTATTTTACTGTCTGGGCTTCTGTGGATGAGAAATAATAATTGTTTACAACTACAATGCTTACTATAGTAAAGTATTCTATATGAATTATAACAGAAATAAATTTAAATTGCCGTAAAAAGTTTCATAAGCTGGCGATGTCGCTCACTTGAGTCAACAGAAATTTTCTTAAACACGTTTGTAAATCAGTGTGATTAAGACGGGTATAAAGGTCTGCATGTGTTAAAGCTCTATGTAAATTTGATAAAATTCTCTAAATAAAATCATATTTTACAGTGTTCACAGGGTTATCCATACATTTAATATTATAATTTAATTTCTCATTCTATATGATCCCTTAGAAATTATAATTCAAACATTCCAATCATTATCTATACACGTTGTTTTTGTTATATTGAACAATCTATAAATAATATTTTATGTTTTACTTTAATCTAGCTGAATTTGATATCTATAATCAAAAGTCGACTACATGTTCTATAAATTAACACCCATATGGTAAAGCAACACTATCTTGAAATACGATATAAATTGATCGCAAAGGGATATTGGATAAAAGGTGAATATTCACTCGGAAAGGAAATCTGCTATTTATTTAACAAACGTCTGTTCTATTTCATTTGATCGGCTTCACTAGATCATGTATCTCTGAGCTACAATAGCAAATATTGTTCTACCTACAAATATAAAGTATATGTGGCTTTTGTTGGAATCGCATTCGTCTGTCCGTCCATCCGTCTGTAGATAAAAACTTTGTCCGGATAATGTCTCGACAGTAATCAGCCGGAATTCAATGAAACTTTACAGCAGCTTAGTTGTGCATAATATTGGCATGTTTCATTCGGATATGTTACACTGAGTTATTGCTCTTCGATTTTTTCATACATATACTACACATAGAGTGTTTGTTTGTGTGTTAATTTGTGGTACATTTTTGAATCAACAGAAAATGAGTTACGTTGTTTGACTTGTTCTGTCAGTAAATGTTATTTATCAATTGAAGAAAATGAAATTTCGTTAAATATGTATTTTGTTGTTTCTTTTCATTAAAATAAATATAAGATCATTTTTGCTCTAGCTTTAGAGTTTCAGTTTCAGTTTAGAAAACTCTGCAGTAACAAATTACAAATAGTCAAAGGCCTTGACACTTGTGGGATAATCCAAAGATATCCGTTCATGACCGAGTGCATACGAAATCAGTTTCAGCTTCGTTGACCAAATCGACTTTTCGTATGAACGTTCTGATGGGTCTATATCTGCCATAACATTTTAGTTTAGGTTGAACAAACAAGTTAATTACCCATATGTTAATATGATTGATGAAGACTTAATGATAAAACATAATTTGATACCAGTTAAAAGAAAATTTTAAATCACATTACTTTCTTAGTTATGCAGTATTTTTAATATATATAGTTAAAACTGACTCCTAAGAAATCCTGTCCTGTTAACACCTGTCATTGTTTATCAATAATATTTAAAAAATTGTTAAAACAAGACGCATCTTTCAGGTATTAAAATGGCAATGACCGGTTTAGCTAAGTACGCTAGAAAACAGTAGGTGTAATTTAGTTTTCAAACGGTTCTGTCAAGTCCAAGGAATTTAAGCAAATTTGTGATAGGATTGAATATTTTCGTTTCGTTTTTATTTTGCACTTTTACAAAGTTTAGCATTTATAAGGAGGCTATAAAACAGTATTTAACAGTTACATCGTTAACTGTCCGCATCATTGAAGGCGAAATTATTTCTAAGATTTCAAGGCGTATAAATAATACTTCCTATGGTCTGGTATTATTTCGGATATTTGTACGATTTTAATTACAAAAATGAAAATATATAATAAGAATTTTAAACAAATGAAATATACATGTATCATACAAATGAAACTATTGTTCAAATATAAGTACTTTAATAGTATCAACATTACCCAATCGTTCTTGACCCACTGCTTAATGGATACAGATTTTATTTTATCTTTAGATTTGACTCATTCTTATCACAGAGGGAAGCAAGAGGATCACAAATAATTATTTTATAAAACCACTATAAGAATCGTAAAAAACTGAAGTTAATGCACATATGTGAATAAAAGTTGTGCTAGAAATAATAATACACTTAAAAATTTATTTAAAAAGGGCAAATTTTATAAAACTGCGCGTTTTTCTTCTTTAGTTTACTGCTTACAGATTCTTAAATTTTATATGTAGCAATAATATTTCAAATTTTCAATGTAAATTTACATATTTACATAGCGTGTTTACATATTCGTCTTTAAATAATGATGGCCATTTTCAAGGGATATCACTTTAATCAATGGTTTCTCTTACTACACGAATAATGTTGAGCAACTTTGAGTACGTATGAAATCTAAGAATATATTATACAGACCGATGTCTAACGCTTAATATTGTCGAGTAAATATCGAGCCTGTGTGAAATCAAAGAAGTTTCTGATTTTGATAGATTATAAATTGTATAGGATGCAGTCTTACGCTTAGTATTGTTGAGCAACTATTGAGCAAGGATAAAATTATATAGAGGATAATTGTTGATTTCGGTGTAATATCACGATATAATTTCACTGAGTGGGCACCAAAAGAAATATTTTCTCGAGTGGCGCAGCCACGAGTGAAAATAACTACGGTTGGTGTTCAAGAGTGAAATATCGATACAAATTTTTTTTCTTAAAGACGTCATTATCGTATGGTTTACGGCATTCATTACGCTGGGTATACGTTTAAACGTTTATTCTGGTTGAATAGTTTGATACTTTTACTGAGTGAACAGTGAGTTTATCGGGATATAATCCACCGTTCTATTTCGATAAGCCACCGAAAAACATAAAATATCATTTTGTTTTGCTAAAATATAAAGGCTGCAATATTACTCTCAGCGGTGCTGAGCAAATAGAACAAGTGTTAAGTCAAAGCAGTATCTGATAAATCATATAGGCTACAGTGTTACCCTTAACATTTTCGAGCAAGTGAGAAATCATATCAGTGTCTGTTTTGCTTAGATTAATACATACAGGTTGTTGTCTTTCGCTTCAATGTCGCTGATTGAATTGAATAAGTGACATAAGAGAAATATATGTTTACTAAGAGTATATAGGTTGCAGTCTTACGATTAAACAGGGGTGCAGCATACTTACAAGTTAAATCCTGATCAGATGACATTGTATTCGTCATCTACTTTGTAGCTTTGCTGTTTGAAAAGATGTATATTTTAATGGAAACAGGCACACATAGGCTAATGTGTTGAGTATCTGTTTGTGATAGATCATACACGCTGCAGTGTTACGATTTATTAAATTAAATATGTTTCCGTAGGGGGAATCATATAGTCGCCGTTTTGTCCGTCCCTCTCGTCTAGCTTTCGTTTCCGAGCCTTTTCTTAACAAACACTGGAGAGAATTCAACGAAACTACATAGCAACTTGTAGTAACAATATGAGATGCGTATATTGTCAGCACTTTCTCATGTTACAATGTATTATATGTCGCAGACTTATGTCCTTTTGTTGTTTTTAGCTTTATATAATTTATTTAGTAAATTAATGTCCGCTCCCTGGGAATTAACCGTGCTTAATTGGAAGCTTTACTACTTGAAGATGAACATTCAGCATTTCCCAGCATGGTTATGAATTACCTCCCTTTATTTATTTATTTTAACTCCTCAGTGTTTATCAGCAGTCAATGATTGGAGTTTGACATCGTTTCAGAGGGACCTTTACCACCAAAATATTTGCATATTATCATCATGCTCCTGTATGACTATGAATAACCTTCCTTTATTTTAGCTTTTACTTCACAATAGTCACTCAGTAATTGGACTTTTGGCATAATTTAATGGAAATATCTACCACTAAAACGATGTGCTCATTATCAACATTTTCTAGCATAGTTATGAATAAATTCCCTTTAACAAGCCCAGCATTGAACAACTCTACATAATACTATCCCTTTTTCTTAATTATCGCTCTTAATAAAATTGTTTCTGCACTTATTTATTTCATGTTATGATTTTGCTTCCATTTTTACTGCGGGGTGCTACGGGGAGCATTCATTGTTTCTAACGATACTTATTTTAGCAAGTGTGACATCGTATCAATATCTGTTTTGCTAAGACTATATATGTTTAATATTACAATAAGGATTTTAGTAAGTGTGAAATGAAAGCATTGCCGTATTTGTTTTCTTAGATTGTATAGGCTATAGACGTAGGCTAAATCTTTGAGTACTAAGTGTAAAATCATGGAAATATCTTTTTGTGAAAGATTACATGTATATAGACTTACGCTTAATATTGCTGAGCAAATTTTGAGCAAAGGTGAATTTATAACAGTATCTGACCTTGGAATTTTATATTGACTGCAGTCTGACCATTAATATTGTTGAGCAAAATTTGAGTTTATCAAATTTTTAGAAATTGTGAAATCATAGAAAAATCTATTTTGCTTTGTTTAATCATGTTTTATTGTAAATTGTTATACGAGTACATATGCATACGATATAAAAACAAGTAATTCATTCAATCGAAACATTTGAGTAGGGATTATAGCAGCAAAAACCTTTAGTAAGCAGCATCTGTACGGGTAAGATTTTATAGGCTGAAGTGCTACGCTTAATATTTTTGAGCAAATTAAGAGCAAGTGTGAAATCAAAGCAGTACAAGTAAACTCCGTTTATACCAAACTACATGTGGCCATTTAATTTGTTTCTTCTATCCGGAATTTCATTATATATTGAGTCGTTATATACAGAGTTTACTGTATCTGTTAGGAAGCAAATACTTTACGCTATTGTGAAATAGTAGCGGTAACTAATAAGCCAGCAATGTTATACAACATATGAATCAGATATAAATGATTTTTTATCTTACATTACAGTCTCCTTTTTGACATGTGAGGAAATTATCAGTAACACAAACCACGGTTCTTATGTACATATACATAATTTGGATAACAAAGAATTTTTCGTTTTTTTAGGCGAATTGTATAAAAACTAAATAAATAATAGTACAAAATAACAACGGTCTCTTGACTGGGATCTATCTCAAAAACATCAAAAAATGTCTGTATTATTTTCATTTGTAATTTTTACACTTTCCAGCATTTATAGAATTCTTTATAGTTCAAATTTTGTTAAGTAAACTTTCCAGTAAGACAATTGTTTTGCTCCATTTGACATTTTACAGAATTTGGCTAATAATCATAATTTTTGGCTAAATAATCAAATTCTTTGGACAAAACAAACTGGGTAATGTAAACTCCGCAGATTAATTTTGTTAGGTACCATTATGCACGGTTTTGGCAAGTTCTCCAGTGGAGAAATCGGTCGGAACTATAAACAGTCAAAAACTGATTGTTATCTTATGCTATATTGCTGACCAAATTGAGTAAGTGCAAACTGTTTTGCAACGATTATACAGGCTGTAATCTAACGCCTAATAATGTTTGACAAGTTTTGAGTATGTGTGAAATAATAGTAGTATATAATTTTAAGATATGATATTATAGTCTTACCATAACTGCTGTTGAGTAAATTTTGAGAAAGTGTGAAATCATAGAATTAACTATTTTGCTAAGGTTATGATCAGCGATTAGCGTTCATGCTTCGAGTGAGTATGTGTGAAATCATTGCAGTATCTGAATTTGATATATTATATATGCTTTATGTTGCAAATTTTGAGCAAGTGTGGAATCATAGAAATATCTACAGTCAAACCAGTAAACAAAAAACACTGTTGGGAACGTAAAAATATGGTCTTTGTTTGCAGGTGGTCTTTATTCGCAGGTGTTTCTTACTATATACGAAATGTGCAATGTGATCTCACTGCTGATTTATTTTCACATGGTGATCATGTTTAGGAGGTAGTCTTTAACACAGGTTTGAATGTATTTAGCTTTTTCACAGATTATTTAAATGTGGGCTGCAATCTTACATTTAATAGTGATGAGCTAATCTTTGAGTACCGAATATATGAAATCATTGCAAGTGTCTGATATGTATACATTATAAATAACATTATATATAACACTGTCTTACACTGTAAGTCCTAATAGCACTTTACACACTCAATGGGTCTTCAGTGTTGTTGAGCAAAGGTTTTTGTAAGTGAGAAATTATGCCAATATTAGTTTTGGTAATGTTATATAAGATGTTTCTACCCAAACAAAGAAATACCGGGTATTCGGAATAAACATAAACAAGACATATCTTTAAAAAGGCAAACGGTATTGAACCGAAAAGGTTATTGAGAGTAAGATATTCAAATCCGCACATGAAGCTTTTTCTTGCATACCGTATTCTACAATTAATAACCCTTAAGCGAAAGTTTCTTGTAGAACCGTTATTTTTTTACGCATTCATTGATAAAATGGTTGTTCTGGCATCGTTTAGTTACACAGGGATTGGGTGAAAGCTGGTAAAATCTGCAGATATATCCCGATCAGGTTTGCGAGAACTAATTTGCAACATGAAATTTGTTCAGCAAGACCTGTAAATTCATGCAGTTTTCCCCGTAAACCGTATTTCAGTCATTTTCACAGGCAGTTTAAGTATACTGCGGGCAGTCATTATTTTGATTGGCAACATGAACAATCACGTGATATAAAAATGTCGTAGAGTCTGAGTTGTTTAGCGAACACGAACACATTTGTTGTGCAACTGACATTATTTGCAGTTATTCTCATAATTACTTTGCATATATCTACTAACAAATTACGAAATGTGATCATTCAACGTGACAGTCCTAGTTGAGAGCAATATCTGAGCTTTGAAACCAACTATCACATTAGCATATAATTGAAGGAAACTGCCGAATATATAGTCGAATATGACCGGTAACACCGCATGCACCATTATTTGATTTGAAATTCTGTAAGTAGGCATACCAGAATATTTTAAACAGATCCAATTCACTATCCAAACCTGCATTGAGTATAATGCTTTCCTGTCCTCCGATTATCAATTAGAGATAATAATTGCTTTTTATTTCTAAAGAGATCCTATCAAACCGTTTGGGAGAAAACCTTAAGCTGCTTATGTGATATATTTCCAAAAGAACAAATCTCAACCGAGGAGGGAACCCTCAATGAAAATATCATTAATTTCATTTACCGCTTTTTCACTCGTAACATTTAGTTTGTCCAAAAAAGTAGGGAGACAATTTATTGTGTTTTGTAAGTTATGAAATTTAAGAAAACTTTTAATGATAATAATATGGGAAATTGTGTGTGTATGAAAAAATGTATATGTTACATATGATATATTCTTTGTACTGCACTGCTTTGCTTAATAAATCATGCATCACATCCAGTTATTGTTTGTTTTAGTTCAGATTAAAAGGTGTAGACAGGTGTAAAGTAGAAGATAGATTTCTTGCCCATCCAACACATACAATAGTGGTCACTTAATGGCTTTTTATTTGCTCACCTGATACAAAGTGCCAGGGTGAGCATTTCTATCACCCACTGTCCGTCGTCAAACATTTTGGTTCTAACGACATCTATGAAACCACTGGGCTAATATTGATGAAACTTAACAGGGATGTTCCTTGCATAAAGCACTATTGAATTGCATGTAGTTTAAAAACAAAAATAATATCAAACAGGGAATGCCACGTACCAAAAACGCAGCCTCCCCAAAACGTGTGAGCATAAAAACAAAAATAATATCAAACAGGGAAATCCATGCCATGCAGAACACGCTTTGGCAACAAATAGGAACAACTTAAAAAATCTGAAACCACAACACCTGGAGCTTAGATATTGCCTAGTGGAGCTCTACCAAGACTGTTCAACGTATGACCCCGTGGTCAAAATTGACCCCACCCTGGGGTCACTCGAATGAATATATGCTTATATAAGAAACATTTCAAAACTCTTCTTACCTAAAACCAGAAGGCGAAGAGCTTAGATGTTTGGAATGTAGTGCCTCTAAGAAGATTGTTCAAATCAGGACCACAATCAAAACTGACTGATAGGTGAGTGATATAGGACCATCTTGTTGCTAATGGTACCGGCTGACCCTAAGATTTCTCGCCAGGTGAACATGGCAAGACCCTTGAATGGTGAGGGTTGAAGAGACAGGTGCAGATACTAGGGAATCCCAGTACAGAACCTAACTCTTTTTCGAATATACCCCTTGGCTCTTTTTACGTTCCCGGTGTATAGCTCCGATACACGAAAGGCTACATCTGGGTTTCTAAGTCGTTTATTCTAGATGGTTTCAAACACTAAAGTGTTTCTGAAATTTCCTGTGCCCCGACCGAGATTCGAACCGAAGACCTCCAGATTGGTAGTCCGGAGTGTTTATCAAACGACTACCACGCCAGCTTTAATTATTCTTTAAGAAATTGAAGGTCCTTTTTGCGAAACGGCAAAATGTTAAGTTAAATATGTACTATCATTGTTAGCAGGAAAACATTTCTCCTGACTTTTGGAAACTGTGTGATAGTATTGCAACATCCTTGGATCACAAAGTTATGAACCACTTTTATGTATTGATATCTCATTTAAAATAGAAGTCTTGTGACCTATGTGTGGTATTGACCATTGAGTGAGGAGCATTTTGTTTTGCATGTCAAACATTGCAATTATCAGAAAAAAAACATTTTGAACTAGACTTTAAAATCCCATTTATAGGTTACACAGTTTCAAGCTGAGTACGAATAACAAAGGCAGACAACTGGTATTGTATTTTAACCTATAACCATGACACATCTAGTCAAAAGAAACGTTTGTGTCAAATTGTTTTTATATCTCTTAACGGGAAAATCAAACTGATGCTCTAACATAACTTAATAACTATTGTTACAACCATTACAATAGTAATTTTATAGATGCAAGCTTTATGAACGTTCTTAAAAATGAAAAGAACACGATCTTTTAGCTCACTTCAACTCTCTGTCCGTTGTATATTTGTCTGCCCAATATTTCCTTCAAACGACATCTCTGAAACACTGGACCAATAATGCAGAATCTAGACAGGGATGTTCCCTGCATAAAGATCTGCCAAAGTTGTTCAAAGAATGCTTTTCCATGCAGAATTCTGGTAGCTAAGGCAACAAACAGAAAATAATTGAAATGTTCAATGCATAGAACTAAGCTTTTTGGTGTCGGCACTGTCTTGTGGACCTCTATTAAGTTTGCTCAGATCGTACCTCTGGGGTCTAAATTTGCCTCGCACAGGTGTAGGTCATATCTTTTACACACATATATACACATATATATAGTGAAAATGAACAAGAGGTAAATGATAGCCCTATATCGCTCAACTGACCATCATTCAACTTCAAAATATGTCAATTAGTCATAATCAAGGTCAGTCATAGGAATTTTGCAAAATAAGTTTGCAAAACCGCTCAAAAGGTCCAAATTGCATCTCTCTGCATGTTTTCGTTAAAATTGATTCCCATATCCTTCTACTTGAGCGAGCGAAGCTGGTTTGAATATAGTTTCCTCAGACTTAACTATTGCGTCTAATATATAAGCTGTAAGAATATGTTTCGCATTTCAGAGACAATAGATTAGTATAAGTAAAATATGTTTGAAAATCCATGCTGAATTTCACGTTCATCACGGTGTGCGTCACGCTACCATTTTCTTGCTAATAAACGGAAATCTGAAGTAGTCATGCCACTTAAGTTTCTCTGTATCAACCATTACCCCTAAGTCCTCATCATAGTCATAGAAATATTGCGGCTAAGCATTAGATCAGTTTTTTTAAATATAAGATAAAACTAAACAAAGAGATTCCTAGAATGAAACTAACAAAATCCATTCCATATTCAATTTCAGCTCTTGGAAAATCTTTTGACTGTTCAAAATGTCTCAGCAACTCTTAACCTCCCCATATCATGCCTCTGACTAATGACCATATCTGTCAGATTTTATTGGTATGGTATGGCATATATGATGCGTGCATAATCAAAGAAAACATACTAATCTTAGAAATAACATATAATAACGACAAGTTAGACTAAACGTACCAAACATGAAACCTTCTTATACAATAGTAATGTTTATTGTCATTGGTTTTAGTTGAAAAAAGAGCGACGCGGTCATCAAGTTGTTAATGCTTTGGACTTCGTATCCGGAGGTCCCCAGTTCAAATCCAAACCTCCTCATATGACACCAGTACTGGTTTTTTTCAGGAAGCGGACTCGAAGCTTTCTTCACAATCGAGCTAAAATAAATTAGTATAAACAAAATCCTAACCGGGTCACTGGGAATTTGTTTAACACTATTAAGTGTTTTCACTCATCTAGAGATAAACTTGTTAGAAACCCAGATGTAGTCTCACACGTATCAGTGCCATTCGCCGGACACGTAAAAGAACCAATTGGTAAATTCGTAAAAGAACTGGAGTTTGGTACCCGGATTCCCTTTTATCAGCATCTGTCTCTAAAACCTAAGCCTGTCTTAAGGTTTGACAAGTTCACCTAAGCAGAAATCCCAGGGTCGGCCGAAACCTTAAGCAATCTTAATGAAGAAGATTGTGTCAAAAATACTTACATTTATTCCAATGGTTTCCAATTTTTAAACGAGAGCTATTTTTCTTCTTCTTCTTCCCTATCCGTAATTTCTAACCATAGCTTCTCATATTAATATGCCTTAATCACGGACTTATATATCCATAGGTCCGTACTAAAATGTAACGGTTTTCAACAATAGCAAAATACTTCTTGGCTTGAGGGGCAGGACACAGTTTTCTGGGTTTTCGGCAATAAAGCTTACAACCAATCTCACTATTCCTTCACACAACACCTGTAACAAAAACACCTAACAGGAGGAATTTACTATACTGGGTCTTTGCTATTTACAGTTGTTTGTATGTCACTGCAAAATGCATTCTGCTTACCTTACTGCTTAGACTAGTGAAAAATCACCTACTTCCATTCTCATGCACCGGTTTTACTCTGAGCAACAAAAAGCCACATATTTGTATTTCAGATTATAGTTTAGCACTCATTTAAGATAGTCAAAAGAGAAATATAGCAGTATTAATCATTCTCTACACACACTGCACCCTTAACTCTCAACAGTACCCTTTATACAGAAATTTGAGGCAATGTTGCTTTTACAAAAAGTAAAATATGGCATAAACATTTAGAAATGATTGTTTTATATGGGTCCTAGTATAATATTAGGGCCGAGGTTCAATAAACCATCTTAAAAAACCATGCCTAACAATACGAAAAATATAACTTCCTACATTCCAAAATCACGTGTACTATGAAATACGCATGCGCAAAAACAATCCCATGCACTGATGAACGAGATCATGGCGGAATGTAGTCCGGGCGATTGTGAAATGATTTGAAGCCGGTATGTCTTTTTGTCTTATCGATAAGTGTTACATGAATGAAACTTCGACAAACTTTACTTTTATATTCTAAAATACGCTTTAATGTTTTCAACCACTGGTGTTTTAACATAACTTAATTAAGAATATTAGAGTTTTACTTAAAATGTTTATTGATTCCCACAAGGTCATACAATGTATCATGTATAATGTACAGTGTTTTCAAAATATAGAACGGTTATAAATATTGATTTAACATTTATGAGAGACATGTTATTCGGTTTAAGAAATGTGGTATATCACTCATTAATCATTTTAATCGACAGTAATGAAGTAATTGTAACACTAAGATATTTATATATATTTCGATAGATTTTCATAACACATGGGACACAAACACCCTTTTTATTTACAGTTTAAATGAAACATAAACTTAACTAGCAATCTACATACTAGTAGTCTATAGAGACTGAAATATTCTATCTTATTCTTACGTTTAATCTTGCGAATGACATATTTATAAAACAGGTCGTTCTTATTAGAAATGTAACTTTAAAAGAATACTGTTACACTTTGAAATTTATAATATTAACATATTAAGTTTGGCGTTTCCGAAATATTAAATGGTTTTGTGAATTCAGTTAAGAACATGATATAATTTTGTATAACTTTTACTTAAGTTACTGTAACCATTGATATTTTTGTGAAAAATAATGTCTACGTAATTAGAAAATGGAATACAATTGAAATGTAGTAAAGGCACATCATTGGTAATACATGAAATATGTCATTGTATGGCATCAAAATACATAATTAAATTCATGTTCCTTGCATTTTACAGCCTTTTATTGAAATCTATATAATGCCTTGTTTGAAACTATTTGCGACAAAAACTTGCTTAAAGAATTTACACCGTATCGTCTTTCAAATAATTTGGGTAGTACAAATTACATAGAACTTACACAAGGTGGACGGTATTTTTTGTGTAATTAAGCTCATTGATAAAGAACAAAACTACTCTGGATAAGTAAAATAAATCTAAAAATGATATTTCAAACTTAACTATTAGGAAAAAACATATGTCGGATCTGTAGTTAAATTTAGGAATATAAAGAAAGACTTGACAAGCTTTTGAACATGTTGGGAAAAAACATGCCTTACATAAGTCATGGGACTTTTAGTCTACTATAAAATTATAATCAATCCAAGTATTCCCTACAGACATTTTTGCTGCCCGAATCGCAAATTATAAGGGAAACATGTTTTCTTTATATTCTGAACATATTTATACAAAGGTTTAGTATAGTATTATTCTTAACTATATATATACATTATCTTTAAAATGTCTTTTTGAACGCCATTTACTGACTCGCCGAAAATGAAACAGCTAGTTGTATCAAGTGTAAAGTTTGTGTTTTACAGTTTTACAATTTTGATGAACACAATTTGCCATAGGAGGGACCGCTAAAATATTTATAAAAAAGAGCTGTCCTTCACAAGTGACAAAGCCCCCGAAAGAGGTGTCTCACAGTCTGTGTCCTCTCTAAGTGTTCAATAATAGTACCATGTAAATTTTAAATTCTTCCATGCATGACAGAGTTACCATGCATACAGTATTCCATTACTTTTAAACATTAAATGTGACCTTGACCTTTAAGGTTGCGACGTGGTTCTTGCGCACAACACATTGTCTTGAAGTGCTGAACAATTGGGCCAAGTTAGTTTAAAATAAATCAATGCATGACAAAGTTACAGTCCGGACACGAATGTGTGCATATATAGAGGATTCCATTACCTTTAAACTCTAAGTGTGACCTTGACCTTTGAAGTAGGGACATGGGTCGTGCACGCGACACACCGCTTTGATGTGCTGAACATTTGTACCAATTTATTTCGAAAGCTTTCAATGCATGACAAAGTTAGAGACCGGACACGAAAAAAATGTAAGGGCGGACGCATAGACGGACGGACGGACATATAGACAGACAGACAGACGGTGCAATTTTAATATGCCATCCTCGGCATAAACAAGTTCCGTTAAATGTAGTATGTATTAAAGACCCGTTTTACAAAGTAAATTATATTAATCTATTTTTTTTTAAATCGAAGTATTAAAATGTATCAAAGTCACATTATATTCTAATGCTCTGTTCTGTAGAATAAATTGTTCACACTAAAACTTCCTAAAAAAGTCTTTGACTTTTGATCACAACGAAAACTTGTTTGGATACCATTGTCAGGAGCACTATACGTATATACATTTGTAGTTGCAACTTGTCATTGTTTCCGACGTGGAACACTGACTTATATTGCCTGGCTAGAAATTGCAGTCTGATGGTTCTCCTGTTTGGCCCAACGGCATCATGGGGCAGATTCTTTTGTCGGCTACACGCTCTATACAGTGAGCAATAGGCTTAACCTTTTAAACACAGATAAATCAAACACAAAATGATATTGTGTAAACAACTACGTCACTAGGACAATTCATAAACATTGTGAAATTGAAGAAGCTATATTTTGAATTAGAATTTACCACTGACTAGCCAAAGATAATATTATAAAAGCTGTAAATGTTAATTTATTAAAAGTAAATATTTTGGTCAGAAACTCAGTTCAAACACCACTTAGCATCCAATATAAAACGCAATGCACCGCGATTGAAAACCAGGGAAAGACCAGGAAGATTAAGAAAAGCAAATTTGAGCCGGAAATTGAAAGAATGTACACATATTTTGATGTCTTGGAAAAAAATGGCTACAAACAAAAATTAGAACTTCAAAAATCTGAAACATTCACCTTCAATTTTCTAAGTTATAGTATATCCAAGTCGTTAAACAGAGAAATATTTTATAAAACACGAGCTATTTCGTAAATGATGTTTGCTTATTGTAGGAAATACCAAAAATGGCACATCAAGCTCAGCTAGAGAAGCCCAAGTACAGGAACTGGGTCCGGGCAGGACTAGGCCTCCTGTATGTAAAGGAAGGCTTGGGGCCGTTCTGTGGTGATGTTGTTAAGCAACAACACACATATATAATTAACAGAGTGAAGCAGACAATGGTTGTGTCAACCGTTACTTGTGGTCAATGCAACTTGCGGACCCTGAAGCCAAATCACGTTCGAAATCAAACCCGTCAATGTCCTCTTAGCCAAGCTAATTGTAACTGTCAATACCCAGGTGGAAAGATGGCATGTCCTAACAACGTGTGTGGCGCCATCTACGACGAGATAATTAAACTGCATGCTGCCAGGCCTCCGGCACCGTTTTGGAAGAACACTGATTCTCTTCAATGGTGCACAGATCCGTGGTCTATCGCCAGATGCTTCATTAATGCGCCTGGCTATAAAGACAAGTTAACAGTTTCCGATACAGATTGTTCCGGCATTCTGCACGTTCTTATTAACAACAAAGGCTTCCGTAATCATATCCAATGTCCAATAACAGGCACGGATGTATTTTCTGAGGTACGTTGTAGCTTAGGTAATCTTTTTAGAATTTCTGATATGATTAAAACTTGTTCATCATTGTTTATAGATATCGTCAAAATTTTACACTACGTTTGTAATTATTCTGCTTCTTTAAAACAGAACAGTATATTGAAAAATATTTGCAATAAACTTCAATATTGCTATGTATCAAATATCGAATGATCTGATGATAAAAGCTGTATCTTATAACGTTGTTTTAGAACTTAGCTGGTACAATACTAAGCGGACATTTTCAATTATCATAACCCGAGATACGAAGTATAATTGGGCTTTGATGGAGTCACGCTCGTAAGTCCCTCTCTAGAAACCATTTTTCTGAGCATATTGTCGGCAACCACTGGCTAGAATTCAATGAAAATGCACAGAGCTGATAAATATAAATTTTAGTTGTAAATATTGTCGCTTTGTTTTTGTTAAACTTATATTTAGCCATTTGAATTTTCACATATATACATGTGTATATATAACAGGAATAAGTAGAACCCAACTTTGTGAATACTGTTGGTATATTATGCTCGGATACTGTTGACTAGAAAAACATGAAACTTCTATATCATCGCAACCCAGCGTTCCTCACTCTCAATCACTAACATAGGCTTGTCGGATCAGAGCTTGAATTGGGCAAAGAAAGTACATGTAATATATGTAGAATTACGCTACAAAGTGGGTTCAGATGTTGTCAAACCTTCTTTGCACGTAGTTTTTAATAAGGTGATAGGCATGCTAATGGTGCACTTGTAGTTGAACTAGTGTACATAATTATAAAAAAGTATATAAAACCATACAGCTATAATTATAAACTATAGACTATGGGTGTCACAAGTCAAAATACGGACCCCTAGCTATGTGTAAAAATCTTAATTGAATTTTATCAGGTACGCAAATACCGGAACACCATTTTTCACGGCAGTGGTATGGAGCTTGAGGACAATGACGTCAACAGAATCATTGATGATATGATAGCTGTCTTACAAGATGGAAAAGAACTAAACGCTAGAACGGAATCACAAACAGCATTGCAGAAATTGTTACAGGTAATTGTTGAAATAAATTTGTAATAAGATAAATGACCTGCAATAAATGGAATATAATGTCTAAGTTCTTAACAAATGAGAACATATTTACCTCACTTTAGCACGGAGTGCTCAAAGGAGAGATATTGTGATCGCCCGTTGTCCGTCGTCTGTCTGTCAACACTAAAATTCTCATTTGAATCTTTATAAAAATTGGTTAAGAATATTTGTCTTGATTATTTCTATAGGACATTTGAATTTGGGACAACTGTGATCAAAAGCTAGGCCAATCAAAGAATCTTGTTAACTCTTTCGAGACCACATGTATGAACCAATCATCATTGGAATTAGTCATGTGTGTTTCAAATTTCTAAGTCAAGTTCGAATCTGGAATGTCTTGGGTCAAAATCAAGGTCGCATAATCAAACCAAAGAAACAAACAACTTGTTAACACTAAAGTGGCCACACTTATTAATAACGAATCTGGGTAACATTGCGTCAAAAGATTGGTCACATGATCATATCAAAGAGAAACCATGTTAACACCCTCTAGAGGCCACTCACCATATAAACTGGCAATAATGTTTTTCTCATTGATTTCTATGTCAAAGTCGAATCTAGATTACATGGGGTAAAAAACTACGTTGTAAGTCACGTTATCAAATCATGTGTTTTGCCTCCATTCAAACAGCATATAGCGGTTACAAAGACTTGAACACTTAAATCAATCGATGTACTTTTACTTTATTTCTGTTTTGGACTTTGTACTATGGTCAATTTTACCCGGTTGATCGATTTAGGGCCATCACGTCATTCTTGTTTAGGTAAAATCATGACCTGGTTTCAAAATAACTTAACAAAATCGCTCATTGGTTTACACACTCATCAAGACAGTTCGGGCAGAATTTCTACATCAAGGAATATGAGAGCCGGGGAATGGGGCTAGATAGCAGCAAGTGACCCGAACAAACATACAATTTATTGACATTGTATGAAAACTGTTTATTTGTCAGAAACACAACATTACAGGGTCTTGTTAATTCGTTAATATGTCTGCATGCACATTCTGTTCAATATTATCATCTAAAACCTAAGAGGTAGTAACTTTTGTATATAACATCATAGCAAGATTGTTCTCAAGCGTGTCTATCAGGGAAAATAAAAACTTAAAATTAAGTTTTGCAAAGTTGTGGTTATCAGCACAAATGTTAGCTCTACTGAACCCAGCAAAGCTTATGCCATTGTGGTTTGTCCATCGTCAGTTTGTCCGTAAACAATTCCTTGATATCTCTCTACATGTTACAGTTTTCATTTGACCATCATAAAACTTGCGCATAAAGTTGCCTGCAACCTTTAGAAAAACCCTACTGTTTTGTGATCAGTGAGTCAATGGTGAAGGTCACAGTTACGCCAACTTGGAAAATCATTTGCGCGCTATATTTCTGAGATTTAATGATCAATAATAGTCTTCAAACTTCATAGAATGACTGAGCAGATGCTTCTGGTGTCAGTGAGTCAACGTCAATGTCACAGTGACCTCTGTTAAGTTTCTCAGATCAGTCCAGTCAGCCAATTAGAGCGATACTCGCCCTTTTGGGCTTCATGTTGGGAACATGGCACATACGCGTACAACAGTTTAATTTCAAAGTTTTCTGTTATTAAAATGTCTTATTTTGCGTGACATGCTTTAGTTGTACAGTTATAAGTCCAAATTTGGAAATTTTTTGCCGGAGATTACTTTTTCATGCATTTTGTAGTTAAAGAATGAGGATTTTATCATAACAACAAAAAGTGAAGCTCAAATACTAAATGGGGTCCTTGAAGCTATCAACTCGAAAGAAAAGGAAATATTTGATACAATCGATTCAAAACAAAATGAGCTTAAACAAATGGAGACGGAAACAAAGAGAGAAGTACAGAGTAAAAGTGATGAAGTGAAAGGTACGCTAGACAAAAGGGAGACAGAAATTAAAGAAAATTTACAGGCTCAGTGTACTAAAGTCAGTGGCAAATTACAACAAAAGTGTGTTGAAGCTACCGAACAAATCGAGCAAAGAATGCAGGAATTCGAAACAAAAGCGTCCGACAGTCTTGCTGAGATAAATGAAAGTGCGGCAAAAAGGAGAAAAATCGATGAAACTCTATCTAGAAAAGTTGACATGTTGGAGGAACAACTTCAGGTCAGATTATTTTTATTAGCGCATTTGATTTATGAAAAGGGTCACCAAATTATCGTCATCACCTTAGCTTCGTTTGGAGCGCTGTCAGCGTTGACGTCCAAACTATTTTTCTAAAAGTTGAAACATTTATTTACTAGAATGACCTAACTATATAGTACAAGTATTAAAGTAAACTGTGCTTGCAAATTGCATAAACCATTGCCGTTTGTGTGCTTTAAGAAAAAAAAATCGAAGTTAAAGGTTTAAATTCAGGTCTACTTTTCTCCGTATGTCATCAAATCAAATGTTGAGAATTTTTTAAAATATGGACCAAATAAGAACCTTTGTTTTTGAAAAGGATTATTTCATACATAAGAAATCGACAATAAATCAGTAATGTCCTCGGACATATTGTCATAAAAGGCACAGCAACGTAACTGCATACTCTTCAAAGCAGATAATGTATGTACCTAAATGGATAACTGAAATATGAAAGAAAATTGTACATTGAACTTTTTATGACATCTTCAGCTCTTCAGATGTCAAATACAAATTGTTATTTTGATAAAAGTTACTGCCTTCGTGTCTTCATAAGAGCGTTTCATCATGTGGTGTACATGTACTATGTGCGGTGTTATCCGATGTATAGTATGGTGGCTGATTTCTGCAATGTCGCGTTTTCGCGTGGCGGAACTTAAATGCAAAGGCGAAAATGCAACAAATTGCTGATTTGTCGCGTTTTAAGCCTGTCGGGTCAAAAACATAGGGTGCCAAGCAAAGCAACAAATGTTTACCTATCGCCTTCAAGCTTTCTTATTTCCGCAACGCCACCCGCTGAGACGAAAACGCGAGAAATAATAATTAATTTGTCGAACTGTCGCTTTTGCATTACCGCCATCCCGCGCTTAAACGCGACAAAGCTTTACTTTGTCGTGTGTTCGCCTTTCGCCAAGCCGCTTGTCGTGTTCTCGCGAGGCATGGCGAAAGTGCAAAGGCCATATTTTGTCACTTTGCTGATTTGTCACGGGGCGAAAACATAGGCCGCTAAGCGACAAAAGTTTACACAACAACGCGACGTAAAGTCGATCGCGTTTTCGCCTTCAACCTTGCAGATTTCGCACCGCTGGGACGAAAAAACGTGAAATATTTGTCGCTTTTGCATTTTCGACCCACCATGCAAAAACGCGACGAACCAATAGTTCACATGTTGCCCTGCCGCTAGGCGTATTTGCACGTGGCGGGGCGAAAATGCAAATCTTTACGTCGCGTTATCGGGTGGTTGCTTGGCACCCTTTGTTCTTTGTCTTTTCACATTTTCGCCCCACCACCCGCCCAGCAGAAATTGACTACCGTAATAAATAGTTTAATTAAGTGACGGTTGACCAGATATCTGCGCGAAATCTGCAAAATAGTCTCACTAAAACTGAAAAATTTTGGCAAAGTTCCTAAAAGCATCCTGATATCCAAATTCGTTCATGCTAGGTTTTTGGCCTGGGGACTGAAATTCCCCTTGGCCTAAGTTAGCATACCACATTGCAAACACCGCTGACAATTTAACTGTGCTATGTGCGAATAACAACTGTAAACATGCGCTTTGGGAAAGTAGTGCAAGACAGACCAGATCAATCTTTTGTTTGAATGTCGCATACGATAAGAACATATTACAAATAAAAACAGTACATACAACTTCAAACGATTGCAGAAAGGTCTATTGCTTACGGGCTGCATTGCACAATTTTTTCTGTTTTAGAAATTACTGCGCTGTTAGCTGATTACGGAAGATAATCATATGCATATCATGGAAAAGTACGGATATTTACGGAAATTTACGGAAACGTACGGAATTCGATATAAGAGTTTGTAGTTTGATTTTCAAATTTCTGATGTTATTTCATTGACAACTTTCTTATTTACGAACGATTACATATATATTTACCTAAAAATAAATTTCTTTATACAATTTACGTTCATTCCCGAGAAGGAACTCACGTGATCAAAATCACACGCCATTTATCGAGGACGCTGTATGGCAAGGCCCAGTGAACGGTTTCACCGATTACATGTACAACTACAAGAATCATTTTTGGTTTTCCCTGTTATACACATTGTACAGTACTGTATTTATATTTCATTGTTGGTATTGCTTTGTTTATTTCTGTTTCAAGATCTTGTCCTTGGTACACAATAATTTTCGATCCACATCATCAGATATCGCTTAAAGTTGAACAAAAGGCCGATTGAATTATTTTTATTGTGCTCTCAAATAATTGATATTGTTGACCATGTGATTTTTTTCATTTAACGTACGTTTTATAATAAAACAAACTTCCCTGCCACCCATATATTTGTGAATCATTCATTCTGTGTCATATACTAAATTTCGCCCTATGCACATTTCGACCCGCGCTTTAGGTAAGGTTCAGCGTAAATCACGAAGGTCAAAAGTTGTTTTTAGGGGAGTTAATCTATAGCCCCCAGGCCTTCAGCGCTCACAGCGCTTTGATTATAAACTGGTATTGTCGATTTTCACCGAATCATCATTTTCCTTCATATTTATTCGTCCCATTTTTCAGAAACTTCTAAGTTTGCGTAGGGAGCTAGAAGCAAAGAAAATGAAGACAGAGGAACAATTACACTACATTGAAAAGAAGGAAGGTAAGAAGCCGATTGTATAAATCTAGTTGATGCTTTCAGTTTGTTTTATTTCTTCAAATCAAATGTGTTTGTGTTACGTATCTGCCAGCGGTCGTCTATAAGAACTACTAAATATTTTAAAACAATACCATAAAACAATTCCTTTTGACTTTCTTGCCTTTTTTTATTAGAATTTAAATAAAAATAGATTTTATTGTGACGTTCAGCTTCTTGAGCTATATACCAATACAGGATTTACATTTACAAGTCAGAATACATCATGACTATCCTAATTAAACAGAAAAATGCACATTTAAGAATAAACAGCCTGCGATTCACGCTCGTACAGCACACGACTCTCTGGCAATATAGTATCCGGATAAACCGGAAATCTGGTTAGGGTTATCTCCCTTACCTTTCTTTCCTGCTGCGCACCTGTTGAGGCTGCAGGGGTATTTTTAAATGACAATCGGCAGCTATCGGCTAAATATGGGACTAAGCTGTTTATCTTATTGCATAGAATAAATGTAAAACATTGCCTTTACACTATGCCATCTGATGCCAAAGGTCCGTAATAAGAAAAATCAATACTTAAACTTTGTACTTTTTCTGTGAATATTTTTTTCTTATTTTAACTGACATAAAACAGGAAAACACAAAGATGTCTAATTTGGTGCCTCTTTCTCCTTGGAAAATATAAACTTCATCAGTTTCTATTACCATCATGAACCAGTAGAGCGAAGTTTATTATGCATGTGATCATCCATTTCACGTCATGCACGGGTCAGAAATAGCAGTGCCTGATTTAAACTTTTCGGTTTGCGACCATTAAAACCGTACATACGGTCGCAAATGTCAAAATCATTAAATAGTTAATTCTTTTCTTACGTACAATATGTTTAAAGCGATAATCAAAACGCCCTTCGATTCTTGCGACTATATAAACGCTATCTAATAGTCGCAATTTTAAATGACGTAACCAATCAGAAACGACGTGACGTCGGTAGTGCGTTAGAAAGGCTAATTTTGAGTTCATTTAGAAATGTTCAAAGGAAAATATATGTGTATATTAAAACTTAAACTTTAATTTCTTAATATAGGGCAAAAACATAGTTGGTCAATCATCAAAATCTTTTTAAAAGTCACTTAATATGTGCCTATATACAAGGTGAGAGATGGTATATCGGTAAACTACGGATGTCTTGTGGTCCCTACCTGTTTTCTTGAGGGAGTAAAAATCACAATGGATTGGAGTACAATTGTTACTGTTGAAAGTCTTTCTGATAACTTAAACGTGTAAGTGTACAGGAATTGCCATAAAACATAATTACTTGTCAGACATTGCATTATGGAATGGCGCTGTTGGTAGCGAGTATTGCCAATCGTCAAATACATGTATATTGCATATGATATATTTTCTTTCATATAAAGATCGAAACTCTCTGCTTTTTAACTGTATAATGATAACCTGTCTTTAAATGAATTTTACCTCGTCCCTTCTTCACAACATAGCATGTATTTAAAATGTACTTTGAATTACACTTCTTGCTTCAGTTATTATAGTTATGTAATATGTTCATTTATTACATTTCTACGTTGTTTATTGGATTAGGGCATTGTTTAGTATATAAAATGATTGAATCATAGCTAATCACCTTCTGTAGTGAAAATATGTCTCAATATTCTCTTCTCTTTTTTTGGAGAGGTGAATAAGTAGTTATCTTCCAAACAGCTAGAAATCTTTGTTTTAAGTACCCCTGATTATTAGGTAATATATAAGCAATATACAACCTACGTTTCATATCGTGTGATAAGTAATAACTAATTATACTGCTAAAATAATTAGTTATTACTTGTCACATGTTCTATAATGCCTATATACTACCTACATTCGATTCCTGCTGTACGGTATGGGGACATGACAAACAGGCACAGAAAACGATAATTAAGAGCCAAAAAAGAGCAGCAAGAATTATTTTAAACAGACAATTACAATCTATGTATATTTGTTCTAAGAACTACAGTTCGTACTACAGTTCATTCTGCTTCACTAGTGTATAAATCTCAAAACAATTTAGCTCCGAGGTATTTATCTGATCTTTTGAATTGTTCTAAAAAGCATAGTTATAACTAACCTCTGAAAATCATCTTCAAACGAAGATATGTCGAACAAACTACTTAAAAATAGATTTAGTTATAGAATTAAAAAATGTTTGGAATAACATACCTTCACAGTTCCGACATGTTTGATATCAAGTCTTCGATCTTTTAAAATTATTCATTACAATTTTTTTTATTGAAATCATAACTGCAAGTAATACAATATTATTATATTTTGAATGCAATTAGCATACTTACTGTAATGTGTTACCTGTATTTGTGTATGTAGTCAATTTTGATTGTCGAAAAACTCAGTTTTCCTCATCTTATTACAAAAAGGCCATATTGAAATTATGATGCAATATGGAATGTTTTTATCAATGTCATAATATGTTAACTTCGCAAGACAAAGATGTGTTTTTCGCACGCGAAATAAACTTATATTTGGCGAAAGTTGGCTTTACATTTGTAATATTCTCTTCTAGTATATGAACACTATCAATGGCTTGTAAAAAATTCTTCATTCGGAAAAATCCATTTTTAACATTTGCTGTTTTAGACCACATATATATCTTTTTATTAATTCTAAAATAACCCATATTAATTATTCTAATATACGTATTGTCTAAATACTGATCTCAACTGTCTAACAATTGGAGGTTTCCATCCCATATCTCCACTTACTGCAACGTTTGGAGTGTATTTTCCAACACCTAAATAGTAACGCATGACCTTATTATGAACTGCATTAATGTACGATTAGGACCTGTCACCCCAAATAGGGGCACTATAATTAATAATGGGCCATACCATGGTATCATAAAGTTTTGTAAATGTAGAGTTATAAAAACCACCAAATGCCTTACTTTTGGAGATTACATGA
Organism: Saxidomus purpurata; assembly: GCA_022818135.1. Taxonomy (NCBI): domain Eukaryota; kingdom Metazoa; phylum Mollusca; class Bivalvia; order Venerida; family Veneridae; genus Saxidomus; species Saxidomus purpurata. Next base: position 19,226,369 of record JAFMSR010000006.1, on the reverse strand, counting down.
CCAAGCGCTCTAGAGGCAGACATTGCTACAGTTTTTGCAATTTCATTATAATCCATGAATTCATTTAATACAACACCAAGTTATCTGTAACTGTGCACTATATGCAACTCTTCAGATTTAAAATTAAATACATGCTCTGTTTTAGGCATACTGCTAGTTCTGAAATGGACTACATTTGATTTGCTTCAATTTACTACTCATTTTATTTTGACAGCACCAAATTGCTAAGGCATCAAGCATTGATTGTAGATCTTGGGCACTTTCTGCTAGCAGTACTATGTCGTCAGCATATACAGAATGCATATTTTTATCTCCCCAATACATAAACCTAGTATGTCAAAACTATTCATGTAAGTAACTAGATCATTAATGTACAGGTTAAACAGCAAGGGAGATAAAGGACAGCTTTGTTTTAAACCACATTTAATATCAAACCTGTCTGTGTCAAAACCGTTAAGCTGTACACAGCATTTAACATCTTTGTATAATGGTGAAATGGCTTGTAACAGTCTTCCATTAAGCCCCACATGCAGCTGCATTTTTATTCTAAAGAGAAATACGGTCTATAAGGTCATACGCCTTTTTAAAATCTATGAAAGCTGCAAATGTAGATAACTTCTGCAGTTTATGAGTTTCTAATATTGCTGTAAGAGATTGTATTTGGTCTACTGTACTTTAACCATATACTGTACCACAAAAACAAGCATTTTATGCAAAAGAACTGTGAAAATAAATTTGGAACTTATCTATGGAGAAGTCATCCTTGTAGCTGATGGTGCTAATTAAAATTCGCTTAGCATTGTTGGGAAGAGATATATTATTAAAATTTTGCAATTAAACAATTTTTCAACAATGTTTTGCTATGTTTTCCAACAGATAAAAAAAGTTAAACATAAACTTCGATATTTCTTGATACATGGTATTATCTCTGTATCAACTAAAATCGGAATACAAACTGTCCTCTACATATTCCTGCTTGAAATCTTGAAATGAAATTACAAGGTAAACGTTTTTGAAAAATGAAAACAGTTACTTTATGCATAATCGGTATATACAGTCTTAGTCTGTACACTGTGAACCCTAAAGAAACCATTCAATTTTTAATCATTTGTGTGCCAAAATATTATCTACATGTACGTCAAATTGAGATTGACAACATTCAACACGGTTTTTTCCCGCGCCAAAGGTGGCGTGCGGAGCCATAACTAAAGATCAAACGGATAAAATTTCATGAAATTGTTATTTTCTTCTATAAACAGTAGACTAGATGCTAACGTGCAACATGTCGAGCCGCCAGCTGTCAAAAGGGCTAATTCCTAACCAAGTAGAGAAAGGTCAAAATACATCTAAATATTGGATATCACATGCATGTTGTACCACATAAAAGTGGTTTCAATGTTTCTCTACGGCTAGTAAAAAAAAGTAACAATGTAACTTATTTATTATAACAACAAAGAGAAGTATTTCTAAAAACAAGGATAGCTCATTGTGGTGAACATTTGTGCCAAGTAACATCAAAATCCATCCATGCATGAAGAAGAAATGCTCCGGACAAAGAAACTCTTGACTTTGACCTTTAACCACAAAGTGTGACCTTGATCTTAGACCTAAGGACCTGGTTCTTGCGCATGCTTTTTTGTTTTATGGTGGTAAAAATTTGTGCCAAGAAACATCAAAATCCTTCTATGCATGAAGAAGAAATTATGCGGACAAAGTCATTCTTGAATTATTCTTGTATCTGACCTTTGGCCTCTAAGTGTGACCTTGACCTTGGAACTATAGACCTGGTTCTTACGCATGACACTTTGTCTCATAGTGGTGAACATTTGTGCCTAGTTACAATCGAATCCCTCCATGCATGAAAAAGATATGCCCCGGACAAAGTCATTCTTTAATTTGACCTTTAACCTCTAAGAGTGACCTTGACCTTAGACCTAGGCACCAGGTTCTTGCGCATGACACTCCGTCTCACAAAGGTGAACATTTGTGTCAAGTTATTTAAAAATCCCTTGATCCATGGATAAGTTACGGCCCTTACAAGCTAAACTCCGACGGATGCTCGGACGCACGCACGCACGCGCGCACGCACGCGTACCCGAACACACATACACCGAACCGCCCTTTGGACAGCTATATCGAGCATTCGCAAGCGGCTCAACAAAAACCATTTCGATTCTTTTTCTCTGGAACCAGCTGACTAGTTTATCAAACTTTAAGTGTTACAATGGCTCAAATAATTAAATGATCACTCTTTCTAATATCCACCCCCTCTACAGCCCCTTAACTTACAACAACTGAGTTATGTATGACTGTAAGATTATCCTCTTGTATGTAATATACTTGTCCGGTGTATAACTCGGAAATTGTGTACAATTTATGCCGTTGATTGATATTTCACACAGTCAGAGTGATTATTGAGAGAATTTGCAGTGAATAAGATGTTTATTTTACTCCAATTGTGAATTTTCTCCCTTTATGCAATATCTATCGGAGTAAAACATGAATACTGTGTAAGAATGTTTGTATTTCACACAGTGATAGAAGCCATTGAAAGGGAGTGTGGTTACAATGTACTACATGTAGGAACCATAACTCTGACCATATTTTTAGCAACTTTTTCCTATACAATTTTCCGAATCAATGAAACAAATTAATTTCATATTGAACATCATAATTGAAGATATTTAGAGGAATTAAGTGAAGTATCCTAGAATCATAACTCTACCTCACCTAAGACTTGAACCATCTTCCTTTTAATAACAAAGTTATGCTCGCTCAGAATGCAACAACAATACTATTAAAGTGTTTAAGTAAAACGTTTATACAGGTCATTGATATGAGAAAGCGTTATATGAAAGAACCATAAACTATTTATGATTTACTTCCTATTACTTTTAAGCAGCCTAAATCACCAGTCCCTGGGTTCACTTGAATTTACATGGAGATATTTAATAACTGTTTTGAAATCTTCTTGTCTCAGACCACAAGGCCCGTTACTTCGATAGTTGGCTTAAAGCATTGCCAAAGGGGTCCAGTACTATAATTGTTAAAATCGTATCCCTTGGGTCCAAGTCGGCCCCACCCCGATATCACCTTTTAGCTAACCTTGCACATAGTGCCAGGTCAGCTTTAGTAACACTCAACGTCCGGCATCCGTTGTACTTCGTCCGTCCGTCCACCATTTACCTGAAACGACATCGCCTCTGAAATCACTATGCCAATATTGATAAAACTTGGCAGGGATGTTTCTTTCATAAAGCCCTATCAAAGCTGTTCAAAGAATTCCATTCTATACTGAACTCTGGTTTCCACGGCAACGGAAAGTAAAACTTTTAAAATCTTTTCAAAAACCTGAAGGGTCAGAGCTTAGATATGAAGGATGTATCAAACCTGGTAATGTCAAAATCATGATTTTCGGATCAAAATTAAACCCGCTCCGGGTCATTTGTTTTTACATAGGGTTATATAGGAAAAAATTAAAAACCTTCCTCTCTAAAACCATACGGCATATACAGCTTATATATTAAGCATCTACCATTTCCTGGTATACATTTTTCAAATCATGACCCTCGGGTCAAATTGACCCTGTCCGGGGATCAATTGATTTAACATGAGAAAAAACAATGAATAGGATTTTTGTAAAAAAAAACTTTTCTGAAACCACATTACCTACAGCTTAGTTATTTTGCATGAAGCATTTCTTTGTGGAGTTTTACCATGATTGTTCAAATCATGAACCGTGGGTCAACATCGACCCTAACTGGAGGTCTCTTGATTTCACATATGCTTGTATAGGGAAAACATCAACACTCTTCTTGTCTTAAACCATAAAGGGCAAGAGCGGATATATTTGGAATGTAGCATTTTATAGTGGACCTCAAAGAATGTTGTTCAAATCATGAGTCCCAAGTCAAAATTGACTTTCCTGTAATGCAAGGATTGACTTTTTATTATAGCCAATGGTAGCCAGGTGAGCGGTATAGGACCATATTGGCCTCTCGTTTTAGCAATGATACTCATGTGAGTGATTGAGGTCCATCATAGCCCTATTGATTAATATCTTATGCTTATACCGACTATAACTAAAACGTGTTCAAGGCTTTGAGACGATATGGCGTGTTTAAGAGAAATCAAAAGTAGTTCAGTATCTAATAACCTTTACTCTATACATTGCCTTATTCTGCATTGTCTCCCTTAATCATATAAAATTATGCTTATAGTTGAACAGATTTTCTTCATAACCTTTGGACACCGGCATATTTTGTTACACACTCGACAGACATGCATGCGTTTTTGTAAACACTGTACATCACGTTTTGGCTACTTTCGGTTTACTGCGCGTGTTGTATGCGTCAGCAAATAGATTGAGCTGTAACACGAAAGTAAAATTTCCATTGGCCCACCTACAGAGGTCACGCGCAGGGGTCACCCTGTCTGCTAACCTGCGCATGGACTGTTTTTGCTAACGAGAGGTCAATTTCAAGCGTTCTCATAAGATGTCAATATACCTAGGTTTGAGTACGACATGTCTGCTTTATGTCTGTGAAAAAATATTTGCACGCGCTCAAAACACTATCCCACAGGGGCCTGTACGCGAACGTTGGTAAAATGAAAATTTTCAAAGCTGGTAAAATTGTGTCCAAGGTCATTTTCAAGGTCGTCTTAAAGTGTCAGCATTTGCCTCGGACGTCTGAGTTTTCAACAGTCAGGAGCTGTCGGCATAGCCTTTAAATTCATACAGACAAAACGTGTTCCATACGGTCACTGTCACTTCTATGGAAGGCCAAACCTGTCTTAACCCGCGTATACGGTTTATTACGTTACAGGTGTTCAAAGGATATGTAACAATCAAAGTACTTAAGTGTGTGAAAACTAGATTTGAAGAGAAAAGGTTAATCCAGACACTTAGTCAGTAATCTACCAATTTGATTTACATGTTTTTAACGCACAATATGACCCCGACAAAATATATTTTCGTATATGAAATGATATTTTCGCGAAAATAGCTATTTTGCATGTTTGAGCTACCCCGGTTAAACAATTTCGTATCTCTCTGCGATGTTTAATTTGGATACTTGAAAGAAATCAAAATATTTTTAGTGAGGAAATGACAAACTGCACTATCGAACTTAAATCATGTAGACATTGGTGTGCTTATCATCACGATACTAATAGACAACCCGCCTCTACTTTTTGTAAAATGTTCGCGCTAAACATCTGTCACTAGGTGTCTCTGGTAATTGCATTCCCGCCAAATCGCCTCGTTTTAATAAGGTGTTAGGTTTACAATTGCAAGAGAAAACATGTATGCTGTTCATTTGAAAATGAATTATTTAAAGAGCATCCATTGATTGTACCGAAGTTCTTGTTTCCATAAATGCTATAATTACTATCTTTGAATATAAGTATGCAAACATCTGCTCTATTTTTCAGACTATCAGAAACGATTAGTAAAGCTATATGAAGAAAATGTTGTACGGGTACCAGTACTTCCTCTACAACCAGGAAAAAATATGAAAGATATAGACACCGTGTATTATGAGCCATGGTTAGAGATGGTAACATGTCGGTCGCAAATAAGACCTTCCCAGTTTGGCCAAACAAAGAGCGAAATATCTATGCATGAAATATTTAGCAACAATGACAAAATGATATACATACTCGGAGAAGCAGGCTCCGGAAAAAGCGCTTTTTGTATATACCTAGTACGTCAGTGGTGTACCGCCCATTCTTCAAGCAAGGCAAGTAATGCAAATGTGTCTGATACTGAAATTGTTAAAGCAATGAAATCATTTGATATTTTGTTTTATATAACACTCAGACATAATGCTGAATGTGACAGTATCAAACAGATGTTGGACCAGCAGTACGGTGACCAGATCCTTGATAAGATACTGGATAATGAATCGAATAAGTGCTTGATTTTACTAGACGGCCTTGATGAATGGACCCAGGATAAACAGATATCACAGTTCCAGTCCAAAGGACTAGCTACAAGAGATCACGGTAAAATGTATACAATAATAACGACCACACGACCTTGGAAATTTGAAACATTAAGCATAAACGATACAGAAGTACAAAAACAGATCACACTTAAAGGCCTAAATGAGTTGTTTCTGAAAAACATGATAGACAATTTCATAGGTATGTTAAATCAAATATTTCAAAAGACCAAACAACCCTCTGACTTCAAAGAGAAGCTCGCACAAAATCCAGTTTCTAAGATGAGTCATGTTCCCATAATCATTCAACAGTATATTTGTCTGTGGTTTGATGACAGATTTCATGGAACATCTGTTTGTGCCACATATAGCAGTATGCTAGAACTCTTCTTTGACTGGGCAGACTTGAAAACCATTGATGTTGACACATTTTCTACAGATCATTCACAAGACGAAGATATGATTCGGTTACCTAAAAATCTAAAAAGTTCTGATACGTGCAGTAAATACCAAAACATTATAAACTGTATGTCAATGTTAGCTTTTGAAACACTTTTTGGATTAAAACATGAAAGCCAATTGTCGTTCACCAGCACATCATTTCAACATCTGAAAATATCAACAAGTGATGTAAACTGCTTTTTGAAAACAGGAATTTTATGCAAGGATCGCTGTGTTACTTTAAAAGCAAGCAGTCGCCAAACATCAAGTTTCTCATTCTTACATAAGACAGTACAAGAATATTTGGCTGCAGTATACATTTCAATTCAGTTTGAAAAGTTAACAGAGGTCAGATTACAAGATAAATGCAGACATTTTGTGGAGAGATCCTTTAAAGCCTGCACAATAGTTGAAGATATTTTAAGGCAATCAAACGTTTTTATTATGCTTTGTGGTTTAGAACCACAGTTAATAACAAACATCAGTGAGTATATCAATAAAATTGTAACATCGGATACCAGGTTTGCAAAAATAGGAATGAAAGAATCAATAGGAAGTCGATGTTCCTCAATAGTGCCCCTAGGATTTCCTAAACCGGTTGAAAACAGGCCCGTTTTTCGAGTGTTCTACGATAGAAGCTCCGTGGATGAAGTTCAGAGCTTAATGCGTAGATGTGTCGATGAGGTTGCAGCCACAGCACACCGAAAAGAGAGTATTTATCTGGCAAATATCGTCATACATGGTGAAAACTTGCCCAGTCTATGCCTATATGAAGAAGGCGTTATTCCACAAAGCGTTATGAAACTCGATGTGTTTTCAACTACACTAACTATACGTGTTATACAGATTCTCTCCCAGATGAGCAACTTGATTTCATTAAAGATTGCTCCAACAACCCTGTCAGATGAAGACTGTGGTGAACTGATTGCATTGCTCGAACAATTTACACAGCTTAGAGAGATGTCAATTAGTGTTTGCCCTACTTGTAGCAAGAAACACACGTTAGACATGTCAAAACATGGCAAGCTAGAACTTTTTCAGTTTGCTATATGTGGCTTCAGTGTAGACAATTTGCCAGAAAATCTCAGGTCCGGAAGTGTGGGCAATTCACATAAAGAAATTGTAATAAGAAACAACAACAACTTTGAAAATTATAAAGTAAGAAATCTTCATGTAAAGTGTCATTCACTTAAATGCAATTACCTAAATGAAGCTGAATGTGAGACTCATTTTCTTCATATTCTGTTTCCACCGTTCATGAATGTGAATACTCTCAAGTTACAGGACCTGACCGTTATTGACCCAGTTTTTTCACACCCATCTGATATGGACAGTCTTAGACAAATAAAACTGACGATGATAAAAATGAATATAGCAACATGGAAAAGTTTTATAGACAGTCTCCCTACCTTGCCAATTGATATTGAGGTGGAAACAGAGGACTTTGCAATAACAATGGATGAATACTTCAGCGACGACTGTTCGATTTTCAGTGGAACAACAGACGATCATTTTCATAATGAGATAAATGAAGAACTTGAAGGTACCAACGATTCCTTAGCTAATGTAGGAACCGACGATTCCACAGCCAATGACGGTACCGACGACTCCACAGCCAATGAAGGAACGGACGACCCCACATCCAATGAAACAACAGACAACCCAACAGTCAATGCGGGAACCGAAGACCCCTCTGCCAATGACGGATCCGACGACTACACAGTCAAAGAAGGTACCGTTGAACCCGCAGTGAATGAAGGTACCGACGACCCCTCGGTCAATGAAGGTACCTATACCCCCACAGCCAATGAAGAAATCGACTTCTCCACAGTCAATGAAGGAACCGACGACTCAACAGCCAACGAAGGAACCGTTGACCCCACGGTCAATGAAGGTACCGACGACCCCGCAGCCAACGCAGGAACCGACGACTCCACAGTCAATGAAGGTACTGAAAACTCCACAGTCAATGAAAGACCCGACGACTCCACAGTCAATGACATAAACAACGAATGTTCATCCTATGACGATTCAATGGATGATGAATCATATGTGGCGACAGTGTCATCAATTGAATTACAATTGACCGATGAGGCAAAGGAATATGTCAGACAGAACGAAACTGTGTTTCATGTGACGAAAGATGACATGGACTGTTACATTTCTTATGATTTTTTGCGCTTTGATTTTAAAAGTAAGAGTGATCTTGCATCTATCAGCCATTAAGTCCGATAGCATCATACTGTGTCAAGTACAAATAAAGCTTTATATAATACGTTTTTATCTTTTATGTATATAACATATTTCACGCTATCATATCGATTTGTATTACAACATTCAACCCACAGAACATTAATACTTTTCAAAAGTTTCTAGAAATCTATGAATTTTATGTTAAGTCGAACTTAAAGTGTTGGTCCGGTTTTAAGATTTTTTTGTATTTGATATCCCCACATTATAAGTAGACATCTGCTCTAAAAATCTCTGAGATTTACGGTCACTTAATGCTGAACAAAATACCATCACAAAGTACAAAGAACATAGATTTTCAGATATTGGTACACAAACTAGGAATTGAAAAATTGAACCCTATATTTTCTATGTATTTCAATTCTTTTTATGCCCCAAATTTTACACTTTTGTTGGGGGCATATCGATTTGTTCTTATCAATGTTATGTTTTTATATAATTATATATGGGGTTACCAACCATTGAGGCAAGAAACAATGTCTTTATAAAACATTCTAGTCGTTCGATGATCGGACGAGCACCAACTACCTAGTATTTTTTGTGAAAGTATTAAAGTGTGAAATCATAGAAATACATTTTATCTAGTTTGCTTATAGTTTAATCATAATTTTATTGTAAATTGTAATATTTACAAATGGATTGGGCCACGACTCGAAAAGCTACTGTCTGAACTATTTTTGGTATTTTTGCCCAGACTGATATAGCATTAAATGTTCTACCTACAAGTTGTCGTGACAAAAAAATGTGCTGACATTTCTATAAATAAGATAAAGATGAGAAAAAGTTGCATTTCTTTTGCCCCCCCTTTAGTAAGTTTGAAATCAATAGCAGCATCTTGAGCAATTTTGAAGTGTGAAAATCAAGCAGTACAGTAAATCTGTTTCATATACAAAACTAATTGGGGCCATTTAATTTGTTCTTCATACCCGAAGTATGTTATATCCATATAGCATTTTCATATAAGATAAAAAAGAAACTAAATCGGGCCAAGAAAATTTGTTTCTTATATCTGGAATTTTATTACATTGTATATCCGGAATCATTATATCTGGAGTTAATACTGTATCTATTTGGCTAACATAGTATAGGATGTTATCATACTACCTTTGATATGGTTGAGAAAGTCTTTGTGCTGTAACAGTTGTGAACTCATAGCAGTATCTATTTGGCTAAAATTTATAGATGTTATATTGTATGTTTATGGGCAAATCTTTATTATATTTTTGTATAAAAAAACCTTTTTGGTTGGTCAGTAGACACCTATGATTATAACAAAATATATCATCATATTTCATAAATACTGGGTTTTTTACATATTGAATATAACATCTAAATTCAGAATGATGTGATGTAGTTATTTGGTTTCTGCAATATGTTTTATACATGTATTGCCTCGGTCAATGTGTGATATACATGTATCGCCATGGTCACACTTACGTGACTTTCAAGTGAACAGTTAATGACTACAGAGAGATTCAACTGTATTTCAGTCTAAATAACTATTTTTCAGTTAAAATTGGGTGATGGTTTGCAAAATTATACTAAGGCCATCCTTAAAAAATTGTTTGTTTGCCCTAACGCGACCCAGAATTTTTTCAGTGGGTAGGTAGGTAGGCTTTTTTTTTTTTTTTTTTTTTTTTTTTTGATTTTCAGATGTTTTATAGATGTTGTATTAACTCGGTATTAACTCGGTACATACAGTGACATGTATGTTGTATCTTAGATTAATAGCTGACATATTGTACACTTAATATTTGCACCTTTCTTGTCTTAATATTTCTCTATTTCTTCTGTTGTATGTACCTATTGGCTATTAGCACCCCACAGTATTAACCTGCTTTGTAACATATCTGCATGGGTGGTGGTTTGCACATTACCATTTTAGCCATAAGCCAGGCTCCCAAAGTGCTTAACAAGGCTCATTCCAGAAGTGCTTTAATAGTGTTGTAAAATCATTCAAACCGTAAATTTGAAGAAGTTATTAAGCTATAGAATGTCAAACAACTCAGTGTCGGAGTGAGTCTTGTATTTGGACCTGTGGCTAGGTTAGGAACAGGTTCACATAAAAAATCTATAAAATTTGAACTTCAACATAAGAAAATTAATTTGTACCACTGTAAAAATTTAATTTAATTATGCGAGAACTTACAAAATGTTCAGATAATATCAAATTGAGTGGAATTTTTTCATCTGACATTGCCAGGTTTAATATTTAGTTCTGGCTTCCAAAACTCTAAATGCCGCTATTTTGATATTTTGTTTTTCGTCAGGTGCAGCTTTAGAGTTTTGGATCAGTAGGGAAATATGGTCATGTTTAGGTCATGTATTTATTAATTCATATTTTCAAACCAATTACGATGTTCTACAACCAATGTTGACTACAAAAACATCGATTTTTCAAGCATGAATCATTTTGTTTACATTTACAACGGACTTTCGTATGACGCAATCGCATTTATTTTTCATATAGTTCAGAATGCTTGATATTTCCTTTTGATTAGTGTTTAGATGATATAAAGGACGAGTGTAAATATAAAATAGCATTTACCACTATGTTTTTTAATTTGAAAACAAAATTACTTTAGGTCCGTGACGCGGTACATAACCTGAAAGTGTTCGCGCCAAAACGCACGTGGTCATGTAAATAAATCAACTTTCCCTGATCGTGACCGCAATCGGAATCTTCGGCGATTTCCCGCAGATATCCTTTTCCAAAGGTTCGTGGGAATGGCCACGTGATAATTGTCAAATCGGCAAGATGGCTACCAATATGTGAAAATTCTGACCTGCTCGAAACTTTCGTTTTGCTTTATGCTAAATAGATACAATTTGATGTTCAAATTTGGCAAGATTATAGTCTTATTAATAAAATTATTTATTCTTTTCATTCATTTCTTATGAAATACTGAAATGCGATTTCCCTGCGGAGTGAGCTTCAGCGTACACGTCAGGGGTGCGGAATTCCTAGTCCGACACGCGTTTTTCTGCCCAACTTGTCCGCGGACAAGTCAAAATTCGAGAAAAATGAAATGAATAATGTAAGACAGTCCAAAGTAATCCAGCCAGGAACCGCCCGATTTGTTTGTAGTTTTATGAAAACCAACATTAATACACCTGTAAAGGCGACCTGTTGAATCAAAATCCATTGAATTACAAAGTTCGAATCAGACGTATTTTCGTTGAGAATCGCCGCTACTGTTATACTGTCACGGCGTTATGTTTTTTATTGTTTCAAAAAGAATTGAGTTATTTCTTATCAGAATCTAAACTATTTATCACCTTTATGTTGACTTACAATATTTATTTCCATTTAAAGTAAGCTGTAATTGGTCCCTTAGCATTTGTCACCAGCGGTAGGTGTGGAAAATGTGGCCTGTCGTAAAGGGTGACGCAAAACTGTTTGCAAATCCAAGCTATGTGACACCACTGACTGAGTAATGTTCGTCAATTTGTGAATGCAAACAAATATTTATCAATTAACATTAAAAAAGTTCTATTGTTCTTTATAAAACAAAACGCGGCGTTCCAGCGTGTTCGTGTTTTTGTCATTTATTGTTTCAGCAACTGTCAAAGTCAACGTTTTTCCAGTAATATTTATTTTAATGAATAACATTTGCCGAATAAAAATAATTTTTTAACTGCAACCTCCTCAATCATAAAAGATAAAGCTGCAGGTGTCACGAGATCAAAAAACAATCGCCGACGCTATATTGTACATGTGAGTTTTCTTTGATCTTCGAGAAGCACGTGGCATCAAAAAGACCGAGATATTTGACAGTTCGAGACATGTAAAAGTAGCTCTAGACAATAGTCTGATAATTTTGGATTATAAAAATAATAGTTTGGAATAAATAATGTTATGAGTAAGTTTTATTTTTGGTGATAAAATATATTGAACACGCTTTACAAAATGTACGTCGGTCGCCAAATCTTTTTGAATTAATATGCATACAGCAGTGTGGACACATTTCTACTGAATATAATAAATCTGATTTTTATTTCCCGTAAACCCGTTAATTTACGTGTAAAACCACTCGGAGTGTCACAAATACACTCCCGCGAAGTGCCGTAATATTTCTCCGTACTCCAAGTCACTTCAGGCACTCCCAAGCTCACTCGGAAGTCCGAGCTTTGCAGAATTCTCTAGACATGTACTGATTAGCATATAAAATAAAAATCTTAACCTGGTCCTTGTTTGTTTCACATAATTTGGTTTTAATGTTGAAATCTGGACAGGTGAATTTTGACCTCGGACAAGTGAATTTTTACATCTCACTCGTCCGCGGAAAAGTGAAAAAATAAAGGATTTCCACACCCCTGCACGTTCTGTCAAGCATGGTCGAGGATAACTGATTGGTATTACTTACGAAAGAACTACAGAAAAGAAATACCGGAAAGATGGAAAATGACAAAAAACGGAACGGTTTTTCTCGACGGCAGAAAAATTTTTTTTTGGCTTTCAGATCAAAAAAAAAAAGTCAGTCGGGAGGATTTTCATCAGTCGGTCGCGTTAGGACAAACAAACAATTTTTTAAGGATGGCCTAATCACATCATATCTAATACCTAACTTAGTTCATAACTGCATAATATAATGTGTAATAATATTTGACAAATTTTGAGCAGCGGCATCTAATTTTGAAAGTTAATATCTTACCATCTTATATATATATATAGTCTTACCATAAATATATTGTGGAGTAAATTTTGAACGTGTGTGAAATCATAGAAATATATACTATTTTGCTAAGATAGTTGAGAATGTGTGATATCATAGCAGTATATGATTTTGATATATTTTATATGCCGCACTTTTACATTTAATAAGCTTATTTTGCAAATTTTGTGCAAGACTTGTGAAATCATAGAAATATCTAGTCAAACTTGTGAACAAAGGCCACTGTTGGGAAGCTAAAAATGTGGTCTTTGTTTGCAGGTGGTCTTTTATCCACAAGTGTTTCGTGATTGTGGTCTGCCTGTTGGTCTATATTCATGTGATGGTCTTTATTAGGAGGTGGTCTTTAACGCAGGTTTGACTGTATTTAACTAAGATTAAATACATGTTTGCTGCAATCTTATATTTAATATTGATGAGCTAATCTTTGAGTACAGTATGTATGAAATCATAGCAGTATCTAATTTGTATACATTATATATAACACTCTCTTACACTTAAAGTCCCCAGTAGCACTTTACACACTCATTAATTAATTTATCATAGAATATAATTTTTCGGAGAGAATACAGAGAGAATTGTGTTCTTTTTTGTCTAAAAAAATGTTGACGTAATACATTTAAATTATACTTTTGTTTCTTTTGTTTCATGACAAAAGCATTGCCAAAATATTGCGCTATATTTATACCATGTACTTTCAATTTGAGAAGCAATGTTATGAATTATTTTCTTATACAGTACATAACAGACATTTTTGCCGGTAAGAGATCTTACATGGTAATAATTAAGAGCAAAATGTAGTTTTACATCTAAAATGCTAATGGGACTTTAGTATTGTTGTGGAAAGGTTTTAACAAGTGAGAAATCATATCAATATCAGTTTTGGTAAATTTATATAAGATGTATTCAGCCAAACCAAGAAGTATTCTAAATAAACATAAACAAGAAATATCTTTTAAAAAGACAAACTGTATTGAGCCGAAAAAGTTATCGAGAGCCGGATATTCAAATCTGCACCTGAAACGTTTTAATAATTCTACAATTGATATACATTAAGAGCAGGTTTCTTGTAGTAGCTTATTAAAGTTTGTGAAATCATTTACAGACACGGGCACTGGGGTGCCAGCACTGGTAAAAACTGTAGATATTCCGATCAGATGTGCGAGAAATAAATAAGAATTTGTTCAGTAAGACCTGTAAACTTATGAAATTTGACATTTTAACTGTTTTTTTTCAGTCATTTTTACAAGCAGACAGTTTAAGTATACTGTGGACAGTTTATGTTCGTTGCGCAACTGACATGTTTTGCATTAATTCTCATAATTACATTGAATATCTGCAAATTACAAAATGTTATATACGCGTAATAAGGTTTTAAGAGCACTAAACACATGTTAGTTATGAAATTTAACAAAACTTTTAATGATATGGGAAATTTGCTTTGTATGAGTGTAATATTTGTCACATATGATATAGTCTTTGTACTGCACTGCTTTGCTTAATAAATCATGCACCTCATCTAGTTCTTGTTTGTTTTAATTCAGATTAAAAGGAATTGAGAAGTGTAAAGTAAGAGAAGACGCATTTATCCCCCATCCAACACAATGTGGTCACTTAATATTTTTATAAGCTCACCTGGCACAAGGTGCCAGGGTGAGATTTTCCAGTCCCTCACTGTCCGTCGTCCAATATTTTGCTTCTAACTACACCTGAAACCACTGGGCCAATATTGATGAAACTTGACCGGGATGTTCCTTGCATGAAGTTCATTATATTAGCTAAGAAAATTCCATTCCATGCAGAACTCTTGTTGCTATGGCAACAAAAAGGAACCTCTGAAGAATGGTCAAATCGGGACCCCAGTTCAGAACTGACACTTTCAGCCTTGTATTATAGACAACGGTAGTCAGGTGAGCGAAATAGGGCCATCTTGGCCTGCTGTTATTTCTAGTCCCGGCTGACCCTAGGTAAAACTCGCAATATCCCTGACAGGCGCAGGTTGAAGAGACAGATGAAGATGCAAGGGAATCTGGGTACCAGACCCTAGCTCTTTTACAAATAGACCCCTTGTGCCGGTGTATATAGCACTGATACTCGTGTTACTACCTCTGGGTTTCTAACCAGTTCATCTCTAGATGGATGGGAAACACTGAAAAGCATTTCTGAAATTTCCAGTGCCCTGGCCAGGCTTCAAACTGGGGACCTCCAGATTGGTAGTCCAGAGTGTTTAAGCACTCGACCACCATGCCAGCCTGGATGATTCTTGAAATTCAATGTGCTTTTTGCGAAACGTCTAAATGTGTACATGATTGTTAGCAGGAAAACAATGTGTTTCTTCTGGCTTTTGGAAACTTTGGGTAATAGTATGTCAGCATCATTGGATGACAAAATTATCGACCACTTTTAAGCTTGACTATTAAAAGAATAAGGAGGGCTATTACAGTCACTTTTGTGTCGGCACTGGCATTGCAGCTTTGGTTAAAAGTTTTGCATGCAAGGTACTATCATGGGCATATCTCAGTAACCACCTTTTGGATTTATTTGAAACTTCATTGATATCTTCAGGGGTGTCAGATTGTCAAGTTAGATAACCCCAGATTAAATTAAATACATATTTTGGCCCTTGAACATATAAAGTTTGGTTAAAGTTTTGCATACAAGCTGAATTTTATGTTTTATGTGCGAGATACTATCGGGCATATTTTTAAGTTATTGCAGAAATTGAATTGAAACATCTTTAAAATGTTTAGGGGTCTCCAACAATCAAGATAGATTACTCTTGAGTAAATTCATTACAAGTTATAGAACCTTGCATGCAAAACTTTATCCAAACTGAGCCAAATTGTTCCCTCGGAAGTGTTTACAAGCAAATGCTTAATGATGACAGATGTATGGATGGAATCAAAATAGCTCTCCCTTGAGCCATTTGGATATGTCATACAGCCATTTGAGGGTCTTGGCAGTTTCACCCGAGGAGAATTCTTAGGGTTGGGAGGGACTATAAACATTCTAAACTCAAGTCATACAGCGGCCAAAATCTCACTCAGGACACAAAACATATTACTATGTGAATGAAACAGTTATACAGATACTTAAGGATATACAACGTACATGTATACAATTTCTTTCATTCAAAGCATAAAAAAATTATACACCAAAAGGCATTTAAATTAATACAGACAACAGTTACCGTGGCACCAAAAGATTAGGTGAAGCATCCAAGACCAGCTACTTAATTTGAGGCTAAAGGTCGACCGTATGAGCTCAATTATGAATAAACATGCAACTACATGAATTATAGAGGTATATATGTCTGCTTGGTGACACATATGTCATACTCATATTTTGTATGTTGTTTTTAAGTAGAAGGGCTATAATTGCTGAACATACGATACAATAGACTGATATGATGTTCTTATTTCTATCTCTTGTAACTGGGATGTTCTATCAATTCCTATTTTACTGTTTTGGCAACAACAACATAAACATGTAATATACCATAATTATTCTACACTAATTACAACACATTGGGTACTTTTCATTTTTTTTTAATTTTGTCATAGAGAAAACATTCTATTTATAGTACACAATTGCAGTTACTCAAAGCAAAAGACATTGCAAACTGAAACTTACGCAAACTTCACAGGCTTTTTCAGATATATTCATGACAAATAAATAACTATATATAGTTCAGCCCTCTCTTGGAACATTACATAGAACAGTGTTTGTATGTAAAGGGATGATTCCCCTCAACTGACCATCGTTAATCTTTACCACTGATTTATAACTATTAAAATAAAAAATAAACAAAGCTATAACTATGGCAAAAAAATATATATTTTCCTTTCTATCAGCTAATCAGTGTAAGAAATTTCTTATCATTTATTGATGTTCAAGCATTTTATCTGACCAGTATACAGTACGGTCATGTTGGAGGCTAATATAACTGATTTAATTCATGAAAAAATCAAAAAAATCAATGAACAAGAAAAGACTATATAATAGAAAATATCCAGTGTTTTAATTAAATAAACAAACACAAATAAATGTATCACAACCAGCATCCTACTTCCACAAAAAAAAATCCTGAAACAGTCAGCACGGCTTAAGAATAAACTAAGTTCTGCATGCATCATGTTACAGTTCTACATTACGCACACCAATTTTCAGTTAAATAATTTAAAGCCACATTATAATTTTTAATTGAGTCACAAATTATATAGACTAATTAATATACTGATAGTATGCACAATGTCAGAGCAGTGATTGAACACTGACCCAACAGTGACCAAACAATGACTGAACAGTGACCAAACAGTGTCAGAACAGTGACCAAACAGTGTCAGAACAGTGACCATATAAATATTTGGTGCAGATCCTGACCAGACTGCTTGTACATGAAGACTGACAATCATTTTTTTGTTTTAAAGACAAAATCATCCTTTGCCTGCGGATTAAGGGTAAATGCGGGTGTATCTATTGAAAAACTGAATGATGTTTTTGTATCAATATAATTATTGAACAGCATTCTTTACACAACAGTTATGCCATTTGTTTTGCCAGTGTTTCTTTTGCAGTCACATTCACAACTCGATTACACGTCATATTTAAATTGCCATTTTCTTCATGTCCTGGGCCTGAAACCATACAAGACCAGTTGTGCCCTATGCCCAACTGTACAAAGCATCACATAAAACACATGATGTGACGGGGAATGTCACGACTGTTCATGATGTGATGGGGAATGTCACGACTGTTCATGATGTGACGGGGAATGTCACGACTGTTCATCAGCTTCAACGTGAGGCTCATACTTTATACACTGTAAGCTCTGGGGCAGGGAGATCATATGTTATTTTTCAAAACTGAATACAAAACTTCAGTGAAGCATGTAAAGTAGTTCCACACAAAGAAACATATTGTGTTACAACTCATTCCTGACATCACAGTTTTTGGTTTCTTCCTCCACTTCAAATGAGATCCTTGGACATCCCTCCTTCATATTCAAACAAAAAAGTTTCTCTAATGTTGCAGTTTTTACTAAGTCAAATCCTACGTCTCCCCCAAATGTTGATGGTTTCCAATACTGTTGACTACAAATAGGGGCTGAAAGAAGCCCCTTCACTGAAAAAGGTCCTCCTAGTTCTATCACAGTGGATCCAAATATTGCATGCGGCCTAGTCTTTTCCACAACTATACCTACGTAAAATTCCACAGCATCTATGTCACCATATATTTCTTCCAGGTCTTTTGCTACTTCAGTATCACCTGAAAAAGTCAAGGAAAACATTTGAGCCATGCTGTGTGAAAAGCACCTATCAAATGGGCTGTAATTTTAATTGACTGTTTTCCCCGGGGTATCTATACGTAACTATTTTTAGAGTAACAGAGTAATTTTTACTATTCATTCATTAAATCTTGCATGACGTCATGTTCATGTGACAGCGCATGACTCGTCTGGCATGGGGGGTGCCAGACCATGCTTTCCAGCATGGTGTGAAATCATTGGAAATGCCTGTCCCATATGCAAGTATAAATATGAAAAACATTAACCAATCTGTGACACAGAGGCTGACAGTGGCAATTTTGTTTGAATGGTTGAGTGATTTTAAGCAAAATATTATCCTTATGTATCTGTTATAAATAAACAAAACCATCTTTCCATCTTAATAGAATTTAGCTATTCATTTATTGAATTCATATACCTGTTAATTCTTCAAAAGTTTGGTAAGGTGCCAGCCCAAATCGTTTTCTGTACTGATTAAATGACTGGTATCGAAGTGCCCGCCCGTGTAAAATAGTTTGTTTAGCCACTGGTAGAGTGTATTTATTATGATTATGATGTGTGAACTGAAACAGAAAAGAAAACAAAAATATTTATGATCAGTTTACAAAAATACAGTCAAGTAAAACTATGATCCATGGCGAAATCACACAGGACCTGAATCACTATTTTTGGCCTATAAGATTTTTCAAACACATGTAGTTATGCTGAATAAAGGATGACAGTTATGCTGACTTCATACAGGAGTTAAAGACAACCAAACGTCAGTTCAAGGGAAAGAACTCTAGATAAAATACAGAAACTTGTAACTGCAGCAGATATTATGAAAACTGAAGATTTAGAGTTCTTTCCCTTTACTTAGACCTACTGGATTACAATTATGTGACCAGTGTAGACTGCGATCAGCCTGGACATTTGTATATACATGGGCACCCCTTGGAATAATTAATGTTGCCATCCAAGCTACAATATGGACCAGTTCATTTTAAAATTTTAGAAGGTTCAGGGTAAAATACTTACAGCCCCAGCTCTTTGGTGTACCAGTCCATCCACAAAGTCCTCCATTCCATGTTTTAACACAAGATCAGGACGGAATAGAAAGTCTTTCACAGTGTAAATAGTCCCAGAGATATTAAACTCATCAGGCATTAATGGATGCCAGTGATACATGTGATTAAACTCGGCAGTAATTCGGTTTGAATACTGATGAGGCTGCCCGAAAAGTAGTTCTGGTCTAAAAGTCAGTTGGTAATTATAATTGCTTAAATGCTGAACATAGTTTTCTATCACTATTTTTATTGTTTCTCCTGAAAAATACAGAAAGATGTGTAAATAATGATGTCTTCTGCGTAGAAAAGCTGAGAACGTGTAAACATGGAATACTGTTTTGTTACAGAGACATACCCTAAAACATGAAGGTGCAATTTTAAGTAACTTAAAACCTATAAGTTACATGTATAAAATGAAAAATTTTGGACCTTCACCAAATCGTAAAGTTGTAGATGAGTTAGCAGTAAAATCCTGTTCAATTTACAGTGAAAACAAATCAATTTATTAGTAAGACTTCTGCAGAAATAATACTAAAAGCTTGTGATAAGTCAGGCCTCACCGAACCTACTGTAGGCAGAAATGAGTGTAGACTAGGATCAATCATCACTTCTTACGTTCTGACCAAACTATATTGTTTCCTATCCTGTTAGAAAATGTTCAATAAACACCCCCATGAACAATAAATGGTTTTGCTAGATGAGAAAGAAAAACCAGTCCATTTTAGTAATTCAGTGGGGTTTGATTTCTGTAGGTTTCAGGAAATAAAGAACAGTTTTAGAAGAGCTTAAATTTCTTTACCTAAAATAATTAATTTCCCCGTCTGGAATATTCTCTCATCATCCCACTCAGGGTGCTCTCCCTTTAATATATCACAGACACGGTTATGTTCTCGCATCCATATGGTTGCATACATAAACAATCCTGGCAGTAAGCCAAAATCTTTGTGTCCAAGGGCAAACTGAATTTCCTTCGGCACAGACGGAGGGTAATGCATCGGCACCTCAGCATCCTTAAGGTGAAGGGGCCAGGCCTCTCCATTTATATCCTGCACAGAACAGAAATTAATTTTAACATATACAACTTTTTCACAACAGTTTTTCATGACAAAGTGACTTAAATAAATAATGCTTGAAAGAAGACATTTTCATTTACATTTTCGAAAACAAATAGGTTAGGCCATTGCAAATAGGTCTGTTGGTCATCGGGTACTCTACCAATAATCTGGAGTGAGCGAGCGAAATTAAACATATTGAAAAATGATATAAAATTTGGTCCATGAAATTTCCTTCGAGCGAAAAATAACTGATAATTAAGTAGGTGTGTAAAATGGTGTTAGACAATTTAACTTACAGTGTATAAAAGGTTCCTTTAACTTCTAAAACAAAATACAACTAGAATCAGGTGAGTTCAATCAATTATTTTCAAACAAATCAACTAATTTGGATTTTTTTTCAAGGGTTTAGAGAAATTGACGCGAGTGAGTCCGATGACCTATTCATTAATTTGGTGTTGCCTTATAAAGAAAGTAAACATCACTGTACTGACAGTAATATTTCTCTAAGTTATTTTATTGTCAGTTCTAAAAATATTAATTCAGGAATAATTCAGGCTACTGGCTACTCATGAATCAATCTTAGATTTGAGGTATTTTTTTTATTAAATTTTCCTCCTTTTCATTTCCTTGTCCTTCATTGATTACAACTTAACAGTACAGTGTAAATCCAAGCAATATCATACATAAACTCATAAGGATATATCAGAAGCCGTCCGCTCGACTAGTCAAAGCATTTTAATAAAGCAAAAATAAATATTTGTGTTTACAGTCTCCCAACTGACCTTTACTTTTTACTGCGGACCTTAAACATTTCTGACGAGAAATGATCAAAAAGTTCAATTTTCAAGTGTTTCAGACCAAAAAATGCAAAACAAAACAAATGAATTAAAAAAACCTGCCAACTGACCAACCTTAAATATTTTGGCAAATAGACTTTGGGAGATGGCACCTTTCTCATGCCAAACTTTCACCTAGATTTCTAGAATAAAGTGGCATAATTTTGCCAGAAGTCATGCTGGAGTTATGAGACTTGGTGCAATGACCTTGTTTATTGACCCTGTAGATCTTTGCAAAGTTTTTATAAAATATCTGAACTTGTTTTATACATACGACCTGTTTATGCAGAACTTTTTATAGTAAAAATTGATGTTGATGCAGACATCAGACAATGCAGACCAAAGATGTTGCTCAAACTGCTTCATGATGGAAATGAGTTTAATATTCTTCAGCATTAACACATGTAACATTGAGAACCAGGTTTTAAAAACAAAAGAAAAATGTTGTAAAAACTGGACTTACCTGCATTTTTAACTTGCCATCTTTAAAACTTCTTAACATATTTTCTACATGTTTGTCTTTACCATAAACATGGGACACGTCAACCTGTGACAAAAATTGAAACTTCTTATTGGTCAATTTAATTTAGTGACTAGAGGAGTACATTTCAAGACATCATAGACATTATAACAAGATGATAAGAAAAGTTGTCACACGGCTACAGTTTCTGCCTCACAACCATGCAGGCTTCGGTTTAATAATAGGCTCCACAATATGAAGTGCGTTTTAAGCAGCACATCTGAAGCCCAAATGTGCTTTAGCCCACAAAGCTGAGATAGCACAACAGTAATGGGATTTTGAAGGCATTGTTTTCTCTCACAAGCATTTGTT
The DNA here is from genome assembly GCA_022818135.1 of Saxidomus purpurata. NCBI lineage: Eukaryota > Metazoa > Mollusca > Bivalvia > Venerida > Veneridae > Saxidomus > Saxidomus purpurata. Next base: position 19,204,004 of record JAFMSR010000006.1, on the reverse strand, counting down.
AAGATCATGGGCGGAGCTTAAAGGACAATCAACAAAATTGTGAGACAATGGAAGTATTTTTTATCAAACAAACAAAGAATGGCAGTCTTGTGAGTTATTATCAGCTGTCAATTTGATCTTTTGACAATAATGCTAAGCTACTGACTTTTATCAAATTATTATCAAGCTGAAAATTGTGTAGAGTTTGGCCTTCACTTACCCCATGGCCTCCCCACTGAAATGCTGGGCCTCGTTGAAAATCTGTCTTGAAAAACTGATGAGTAAAGTGTTGTGCAAAAAATGCGAAAAATGCATTAGAACCTCTTGGGTCAGGTTTAAATTCAGTACGCTTCATAAGTTTATCCACGATCATTCCAGCATCTGGGAGTTCCTTGGCACCTGAAAGTAACAAATAAGTCAGAGTTACCTCCCTTATATACCAGTCCACATGGGATTATAAAACTTCCATCTTCGAATCCATTTCGTGCAAAGACTTTGAAACAACAGAATTTTAAAGTTCTTTATGAAAATATGTTTAACAAGCTTTCTACACACATTTAAAATAACATTTCAAAGAAAATACATGTATCTTTTTTAGCTAGCTCTTTGCTAGCATTGAAAAAAACAAAAACATTTTTGTGTTCAAAATCAATTAAGTTTTGTTGTCGAAACCTGATTTCCATTTTATCTTTTGCAGAATTCTGTAACTTTTAACGGTGGAAACTCGCATATCCATACTCCTGTCAATTTTTCAAGTTTGCACTTTTTTGCATCTACAGTGAACTGTATATTATATATTCAAGCTTGACAAGTATTGTGGTTACCCACAATCCTCTGGTTACCCAGAATCCTTAGCAACTTTCAACAAAATGCAGAAGAAAACCTTACCAACAACACCTAATGGTGTAGGGCAATCTTTAGGAACTGGTGGCAATGCACGTGCGAAGTATGATCTATTTCCGTACGCCTCATACGTAATGTAGTCGTGCTCAGATGTGTAAGTAGCCGGCGAGTCCACCACAGCACCACGCACTGTAACAGTTCATACAAGAACCATTGTAAACATTTGCTCAGTAAGTGTATCTACATAAATTATATACTGAGTAACATGTAAATCTCACTTCTTACTGATGAATGTTAAAAAAAATGAGTAACATAAACAGTACTATACGTTACTGTAACCCTGTTACATTCAACAGAATTTTTCTCAAGTTTTCAGTAAATTAATCTTAAGAAATAAAGTATATAGTTTCAACATTTCATATACATGTATACTATATTTCCCATTGTACATTTTATTTTCTTGCATTTATGTAGGATGAACATTTGGAAAATTTGAAATTTGCAAGATACATGTATTCAAAGAATAATAGAAAAAAAATCCATGATTTTCTAAGGTACCTGTTGGCTAGAAGTGCAATTAAAATTTAAAACACATTTCAAAATCATGCTGAATTTATCATTACTAAATGTCTGTGATATTTTGGGTACATAATATTATACTAAATTTTTATTTATTAAACATTTGTGACATTTAGGGTACATAATAGGGATTATTGAAAGTGAAATCAAACAGGGCTTTTAGCATGTCCCCTAATGGAAAACTTAATGGTTGTCCAAGAACTTTTGGAGGGCACTGTAACTTCACAGTATTATTCCCAGAACTTTTGGAGGGCACTGTACTTTCACAGTATTATTCCCAGAACTTTTGGAAGGCGCTGTAGTTTCACAGTTTTATTCCCAGAACTTTTGAAGGGCACTG